>BRDA01070065.1:11038-23538 GCA_036984385.1 Crenuchus spilurus
GTGTGTGTGTGTGTGTGTTTGCATGAGCTCCTCCTTTATACTACTCCCAGACAGAGAGAGGGAGTGTGTGGATTCTTGTGTGACGTGTCAGTTGCACTCTATTAATATCTTTACTCAGTTGTAAGCTGACACACACACACACACACACTCTGACTGTAGAAATGACTGGCTGCTGCATTCTGTTCTGACTGAGTCTCCTTTTCCTCCTCCGGACCCTCATCATATTTCCTCCTCGAGTACGTTTGTGTGTGTGTGTGTGTGTGTGTGTGTGTGTGTGTCTGTTACACTGTGATGGAGTTGTAAGTCAGAGGATAAATAAAGTCATTGTCCACTCAATAATAATCCAATGATGAAGCTGGTTTACTGAAGAGGATTAATCTTAGACCTGGATGATAACTTTTTTTCAATGAAGAATCTCCATTCATAATGCTGTAGTCCAGGACTAGACTTAAACCATCCCAATATCAGTTAATTAATTAATTAATTAATATTAACATCTTCATCATGGATATTAATGATGCTATTAGGTCTTCATTGATAACTGAAAACTGCAAACAATACTATCATGCGGACAGGCTTAGTAAGGGTTAATCCAACACATTAATACAGAACATCACTACTGATTATATTATTATTATTGTATTTATTCTAATATTCTTCACTAATATTAGTCAGTAATCCTGTATAAGTTGACTTATTGTGTGTACTTAGTATAAGTGTATTTTAGTGAGGTCACACTGGGCAGAGGAAGTGACCTTTCTGTTCTGGAGGTCAGCTGTGTGTGAATGACCTGGTCACTGCAGTGAGTCACTGAGAACCGTACTCCCCCAAAATACACCTGCAGGCAAACCCCACATATCACCCCTCCTCCCCCAAGTCTATTAAAAACAAGGAATGTTATGATTCCTGTTATTCTGGTCCTTTAAATCTTCAAGATAGTATGTTATCATGTTAGTGTTCTTTTTCAAGGGGCCGTCTCATGGAAAAACATTTTCTCACTTTAATAAAAATAATTATTAGCTGTATCAAAACATATTGTTCACTCAGTCCATATATGAAAACTAAACTGCATGAACAGCCCGTTTAGAATTCACTACTTTTGTGATGTCATGAATGGCAGCATATTTTAAAATTCAGTCTCTATTACTTTAGCCCCGCCCCTTTCACTCTGAAGTTATAAGGAATGTTTCAGACTGGACTGCTTTTTAAATCAGAGCTCATTTAAATATAACAGTCTTAAAGGTACAGTAACAGAAATAGATAAAGATGGTGAATGATCCTGTGAAGATGAATTGTGACTGTTTAGTGCATAAAAGCACACAAGTCTAAAAAGATCAGCTCAGGGGGAGCCCTATAAAATGTATTTTATAGCGTCAGTGTCATACGTCACTTTCTTTTTTAGAATCACTTGTTTCAGCCGGGTGAGCTCATTCTACACCCCCTATCTGTTTCAGACAGAAATAAAGTTCATTGTCATTCAGCTGTTCTGGCCAATAGCAGCTCCTCATGTGCTTCTGACCAATCCTGCAGGACTGTGTTCATCTGTCCTGTGTGGAGCATGACAGCGGCATTCTTGCAGCCTGACGGGGGCCTGGGGTGCCAGCACTTATAAACGACCACAGCTCTACTGCCCCCATTCCCACACAGAGAGGGAGAGAGAGGAACTCCAGCCTTCCAAACTGAGGTTCTACGGCACAACTCCATTAAGAAGGAGCGACTACTTTTGACAAGAGGCCGCCAATTAAAAAACGAAGCCCAGCTGCCTTGTAAACCATAAATCGGATCATTTCATTCATCACTGTCCTGACAGAAGTGTCCTTTTCACAAGTATCTTCCACAATCTTTCTGTTTTTTTTAACCTCATCAAAGTTTTGGCCCTCTCCAGAGCCTCACACTGTCCTGCGGAACCAAAAGTCTCACCTCCAGCTCAGTTGAGGTATAAAAGAGAGCAGCGGTGAGAGGAAAGATGATGAGCCACAAAGCCTCGCTGGACGAACAGCTGCCCCAGTACCACCAGGCCACTGATCTGGGGGAAGAAGAAGAAGACGAAATGCCTGCCACAGAGAAAGAGCTGGCTGAGGATGCACCCTGGAAGAAGATCCAGCAGAACACCTTCACCAGGTGGTGCAATGAGCACCTAAAGTGCATCAACAAGAATGTCACAGACCTACAGAAGGACCTGAGTGACGGCCTCAAGCTCATTGCCCTACTGGAGGTACTCAGCCAGAAGAAAATGTACAGGAAACACCACGTCAGGCCCAACTTCAGACAGATGAAACTGGAGAACGTCTCAGTGGCTTTGGAGTTTCTGGACAGGGAGAGAATCAAACTGGTGTCAATAGGTGAGTATGTTACTCTAACAGCCAAGAACATTGGCACCATTTTAATGTTGGCAGTGAGATCAACGTAGAGGTTCCTAGAAACATTTATAAAGGTTCACTCACAATTCATTGGATGGTTCTTCAGTGCAAGTAGTTCACCTCAAATGAGAGTGAAATTTAAGAACTGAATATATGTATATTGGAGGAACATCAGACCCCCTGTACTCACACCAAGCTTTAATTGTGGTGGGGAAGAATGGGCCACCATACTTTAAACCAGTATCCATCTCTTCTTTTTAGTGAACTATGCTCCAGGGCCCTGTATAGCTCTGTGACTTGGTGCTTTGAAAATAATAAGTAAGCATAAGCTTTTGAACTGGATGGCATAGTGGATATGATATAGTAGAACTTTCTAGAAGTACCCCTTCTTGTTTCTGTTCAGGATAGCTTGGAGAACAGCCAGTGAAAGCTTATTGAATATAAATTCTTATTATGTGAATGTTATAAACTTCACATTAAAGGAACCACATCTCGATTTTTCTAATATTTTTCCTCAACTGATATTTTTGTGTTTATGTCCTAAAACAAGCCATAAGTCATGTTTATCTGATCAATTCCATCCTATTTTTACGCTTAAAATTTTGCTACTGTACCTTTAAGATTGATATATGTAAATGAGCTCTGTTTTGGCACATTATAAACATATTGTGCCAAAAATCAGTCCAGGGCTAAAACTCAATCATGAGTGGGAGGAGCTAAACTGCAAGGTTGAGTTTGTGTTGTTTGTTTCTGTGACATCACAGAAAGGACAAATTTAAAATGGGCTGTTTTTGGTGTTTACTTTCAATCTGTGGGCTGTATGAATGTGGGAGTGAATTATAAACATTTTAACCGGTTTTATACACTTTATTTTTAAAATGTGAGTACAATTTAGTTCTCGGGGATATGGGCCCTTTAAGAGAAATGGTTAGCATGCTGGGGAAGTGAGCTAATTTCACTCGATTAGAATTTACAAAATGTCTAGAAAGAGGCTTAATCAGATGATGACTGCACTTGTTACATGCCTCACTGTCTCACACTGACCTGTTGAGTGGACAGCTAAGGCGCTTATCTGTTGATTGGCACATGCCACTCATTAGTGGTGACTCATGGGTGGTAAAATATCTGCTGGTCCAGACACTCAGCAGATGCTAAACATAGCCGGGCAGTGTGAGTGTGAAGGTCAGACGCTGGTGTGCGGAAGGAGCAGGGGGTCAGGAATGTGTTTGGTTAATGCAGGAGGGCCGAGCGTGCCGTACTGAGCCATTTAGCTCAGATGCTTTCCCCGCTAGCTCACAGACACCACCATGTTACTTCATTAGTGTATTTCACTTTTAGACATGTTGGGATAAACATCTTAGACACAATAGTATCCTGCCTCTCCCTCCCCTCACATCCTACAGATAAATATCAGACAGTCTGATATCAGAAAAGATTCACTTTCCAAAGCTACAGGAAAGCACGCTGAGCACGAGTCTGAGTGATGTTTCTGAGAAATTCTGAGTCTGACTGCGTCTTTGGAAGTGTGTGTGTGAAGGGTGTGGTGTGTTAATGTCTCATGGAAACTGACTGGAGGGTCAGAGGTCGCTGACGTGCACACTTGTCCAGCCAAAAGCTGGCTATTCTAGGGAATACCCCATTTATTTTTAGGGGGCACCGGTGAGGGCAGGCTTTGAGAAGCTAAAGTTAAACTGAAAAAATTATACAATAAAGTGAAAAATTATATCGTCATATTATGACCTCCTGATTTGTAATGAACTCAGCCCAGGACATCACACATGCCATGTGACAGGGTGAGCACACCAGTCAGTTGCAGCAGAGTGTAAAACCATCATCATGGACAAAGGACTTGATATGACTGATGTACAAAAGGACATGATAACAGAGTACCAGGTGAAACATGGTGGTGGCAGCATCTCAGAAACCAGTGACTCTGTGTGCTGTTCTAGAGTTGTTGTAGTGAAGGTGAACTGAGAACTTCTCATACATTGAGAGCCTCTCAATGTAATAACAGTGGTGCCCCACAGACCATTGATGCCAAAGAGGAAGGACTCATATGAGTGGCACAGAACAATCAACACACCACATAATATCTATAAAATGAGGACAGGAGCAATGAGAAAAGTGTCAGAGATCATCACAGAGTGAACACTGTTAAGTATAATCCTGCAAACCAGATGCACAAGTAAGGTAATCATAATATTATAATCATATGGAGGGGTGGTCCTAGCCTGTTTGGTGCCTTAAGCGAATAACCCCTCCGTCACAAAACTCTGATTGTAAGTAGGAGATGCTGGACCTGTGAGAGTTTAAGACAGGACCTCTTTGACCTCTCAACCATCCAGTTCAGGAAATCCTATTACGTGATTCTTCACATTCCCATGCTGCCTGAGGAATTTGCTTTGAATTTATATTCAGTGATAATCATTGATTACAGACTAAACTGATGCATACTTACTCCTTTAACTCTTCCTGGTGCTCCACAGACAGCAAAGCCATTGTGGACGGAAATCTGAAGCTCATCCTGGGCATGATCTGGACTCTCATCCTACACTACTCCATCTCCATGCCCATGTGGGATGATGACGATGATGAAGAGAAGAAGAAGCTCACTCCAAAGCAGCGTCTGCTTGGCTGGATCCAAAATAAAGTCCCTCAGCTGCCCATCAACAATTTCAACCGGGACTGGAGGGACGGCAAGGCGCTCGGAGCTCTGGTGGATAACTGTGCTCCAGGTACGTCCTAATGAGTCTGTATATTTGACCTTTCATTCTTAAATTTCAGAGCTTTGTCAACACAAACACTTCGTGTTTTGATTTGAGACTCTGCAATTGGACAGATTTGTTGTTCAAATGTTGCTCTTTGATTGCTCAAATATCTTAAGATGAAAAGGAAACCTGAGATAGTTCTGGTCCAGATACAGATTATAATAACCTGTCACATAACTGAGAAGACTCTTAGTCCAGCATGACAAATGACTGAGTTTATATTGATATGTTTTGTACACAGTATGGGACTTAATTAAGGTCTGGACTAAATTTCGAGAGGAGATGTATATGAAATTACTGTTTTAATTATCAGTAGAAATATCTGAGCAGTATCGGCATTAGCTTACGATTTGAGATCTCCCATTTGATGTCTTTGTCTGATCTCATTGATGTATATGAGAAAATATTGAGATGTTAAGGAGATCTGATTTTTGGTTTTTCCTTCCTTTGGGCTTTGCTTGTGCTTACATTATCACTAGGTCCCTACCAAATTCACAGGAACTGTTTCCAAATTTCACACAGTTGTATCTCAAATATCACAGATTTCAAGAAATGTTATAAGAAATGTTATAGTTATGGTCATTCCACTTGTTCAGTGGTCTAATATTTCAACTTGCATGACTATGTGAATCCAAAATGTTAAATAATGTATACATGTATCTATATTCTGTATCTGATTTTCAGTTATGCATTTTATAATTTTCTAATTATAAGCATTATTGTTGTAAAATTTACATATACCATCTTGCGCAAACGTTATTCTCCGCTCCCCCAACTCCCCCCCAAGTGTAAGTGTAAATAAGTCAGTCATGTTCTACAGAGAACAAATGTCTGAACATTTTACTACACTATCTAAAAAATAATAATAATAGAGTGAAAAACTCATACTTTATATTCAATACAATGTAAATAGTAATGAATTCCCCTAATAGTGGGAATAACCAACCTTGGCTCACAGTGGTGATCTCTGCCACTTTCCTCAATGCTGCCATGTTCATTATACAGTTATCTGGTCCACTGTGGCATGTCTATAGCTCTATAACACTCGTTGGAGTCACTATTCCTCCAGGTTAAAGTTGTAGCCTGGTGAAGCTGGCCAAGTTATTTGTGCCTTCATGCTGTTGTATAGACCTTTGTGACAGTTGGCTCACACTGAGCTGACCCAAACCCCTGAGCACAGCTTCTATAACCAAAGACTTTAGTATCCAAATTAGGCACCAACCCGGTTCAGCCTTGTAGAGATATCTGCGATGACCTCTGAGAACTCTTATGATTACAGGTCATAATTACAGCCTCTTAGGAGAACATTAGCTGTGCTAAAATAGTTTTATAGATATCAGACAGTATCAGAAACCACAGACTATTACTTAAATATGGTTCACCAATAAATCATATCTATATTTTTCTCTATTTGTCTCAGATATAATGAATAAGCCAGTCAGAGTCCACATTTTGCTTTTTTTAGTTTAGCGCTGCAAGGCTAATGTTAGTGCTAACAAATGCTAGAACTCAAAAGTAATCAAAATAGCCCAGTCGATTCTGTAAAAGTACATCATCTGAAGCCACTCAAAGCTCATCCAGATGTTAATGAAGGTCTCACAAACTAATGGATGTGGTTTAGGACACAGTCAGAGTTACTGTGAGCTTTAAACAGTAATAAAAACTTGTGTAGCTGAATGCTGGGTCGGCCATTTTAAAGCAGGAAGTGCTGTTTTAGTGATGATGAGCATCATAAATACAGATGAATCTGATGTAAAATCAGTCTTCTAGCAGCTCTGCTGCTGTCTGAAGTGTCTGTAGTGATGAGCTTTTATTCATGTTTATAATTCACAGTAAGTCTGAATGTATCCTAAACCACATCCACTAGTCTGTGAGATCTTCACTAATATCTGGATGAGGTTTGAGTGGCTTCAGAGAAGATTTGATTATGTATGATAGATAAGTGGGCTATTTAGGTAACTATTGACTTTTGGTGTATATTAATGTTAACAGAAGCAAATTGTTTTTACTCCAAAACATGTCTTGATGAGTCGACTACATTTAAGAGAAACATGACATATTGTGTAATTATGATTTCTGGGTGAACTGATGAGGTTTAAACTGTTTTTAAATACTGATCATGTCCAGGGTTACATTGGCACTCAATTGTTTTTGTATTTTACTTTGACCCTGTTGTTCTTCTCTCTGTTCTGGCAGTGTGTGTGTGTGTGTGTGTGTGTGTGTGTGTGTGTGTGTGTGTGTTTTCAGATATTAATGTCTTTGTGGGGACCTTTGTTAGGGTTACTGAGGTAAAGGTTAGGGTTAGGTTTAGCTGTGAGGGTGTAAGACTGCTTAGCTACAGCAAAATGAGTTAATAGAATGTCCTCACAAATATATTAGTACCTGTGCGTGCATGTGTGTGTGTGTGTGTGTGTGTGTGTGTGTGTGTCTGACATTAAGCAGCTCCAGACACTGTTGTGACCATACAGGGCTGTGCACTCCTTCCCCCCCCACAGCACTGTTACTCTTTACTCAGACTCAGACTCATCCTCTCCAAACCTCTTGAGGAGTTTTGACCATTCAT
Source organism: Crenuchus spilurus (assembly GCA_036984385.1). Classification (NCBI taxonomy): domain Eukaryota; kingdom Metazoa; phylum Chordata; class Actinopteri; order Characiformes; family Crenuchidae; genus Crenuchus; species Crenuchus spilurus. The sequence goes on from BRDA01070065.1 coordinate 18,730, forward strand.
AGCCCTAAAAAGGATTTGTGAGCATTTAATTAGGGATGGTTCTCGAGCGGCTGTCTCATTTGTCTCCCTGCTGCATTAGAGAACCCGCTTTAATCACAACTTTCAGCCATATTCAGCCTGTTTACTGGTGAGGCACCAGAGCGGCACTTAATGCCACGAGGCCAAAGGTCAGAACTGGACTCTACTGACCAGCAGCAACACCACTTTAGAGATGAGGACAGATTTATTGCTCAAATGTTTCTCTTTGATGGCCCAGAAGATATCTTTAGATATAGTATGAGACCATATGGAGAAATTATGTATTTGGGGCCCCGAGTGGCTCAGCAGGCTAAGACAAATCCCGGTCATGCTGTTTGCCATCAACAGCTGGAGCCAAAGAGAGCAAAAATTGGCAGTGCTCTTTCTGGGTGGGTAGATGGCGCTCTCACTCTCCCTATCACTCTCACATTGCAATGTCTGCTGGCTCAGGCGTCTACTGATTGGTCCATTCAGAGCTGGGATTTCCTGAGCTTTCCTCCGAGCGCGTTGGCTCCCCAGTGACTGTGTATCAGCGGTAGTTTAAAAAGAGGCGGTGGCCACATCACACGCAACGGAGGAGGCTTGTGCTAGACTTCACCTTCCTAGAGTCAGGGACATTGCAAAAGTGATGGGGGAGAGTCCTAACAGAGGGGATGGGCTAATTCGCTACCACTACATTGGGAAGGGGATAAAAATGGGCAAAAACTTAGAAATATATTTTTTAATAAATAAAATGTAATTAAAAAAATTAAAAATATTTATTTGTGGTCCATATGGTTACGTTCAAATTGAGATTACTGTCTGTATCCCTCAGGAGTCACTGAGTCACATTACAACAACAAAGTCCCATTGAGCATTGATGTCAACTTATGTCCAAAGCTGTGTCTTGAAGCTCTATGCTAGCTTTGTTTATAAACACAGAGACAAAATCTTTTAACATCTGAGCACTGACTCTGAGACTTAAGCAAAAGTGTCTTCGTCTAGTCTCATTATTATCATTGAAAAACTGCTCAGATGTTAAGGCCATTTCTCATATCAGACAAGAGAAAAATCAGTGTGAAAGGGGCGGAGCTAACCTGCTGTAGACTGAATAGGCGTATAGATAAATGAATTCTGTGACATCACAAAAACAGTGCATGTTAAACTGGCTTGTTACAGTACAATGATCTGTTATCTCTTTGTACATTAAATATTAGTTAAAGATTAGTGATACTTTGGTCAATACTTGAATAATCTGCTAGTGGTTAGGATTAATCAGTACTATATGCAGATGGTACACTCTTGTCTCTGTCACTGTGGTGAGTCACCTGTTAGACCTCTTAGATGTTCAGATCATTACAGTGTAGTGTTGGAATGGACAGCTTCACTGAGAGCTATGTGGAAGTGTCACCCAAAGCAAATATTGACTGTGAGTCTCTTTGGAACTGTTCTGTTTTGTCTGTAGGTTTGTGTCCAGACTGGGAGACATGGGACCCAAACCAGCCAGTGGATAACGCGAGAGAGGCCATGCAGCAAGCAGACGACTGGCTGGGAGTACCTCAGGTACACGCTCACAAACACACTGTGCTAGAAGGAAGCTCTTTGACACTGTGCTGTCAGTAAACACTTCACTTCACACATTCCTACACAATAGAGAGAGCAGGCTGGCAAGTTGATCCCAAACTTTTGTTGGACGAATGTATGATGACAAAAATCACTCAAGCCACACCCAGCTCCAGTCTGACTCCAATTCTGTTCTGCTCTGAATGCTTAGGCCTCAAACACTGCATATTTAATGAATCCCCCTGCATCTGGCCTGAATATTCAGCCCATTTTTGACCCAGATACTAACTATATACATGCTTTATGATCAGTATTTTATTAGAAATAATATTAAATATTGTTACTTTGTATTATATGTATAAGATATAACTCTCTGTATCACTATCACTATGTCCTTGACTCTCTGGGGCCTCCTCCGATACCAGTGATGTCAAGCCCCTTTTTCTCAGAATGGCTGGTGATTGCCGGGCAGCTAGCGTGCTTGGAGGAAAGCGCAGATCCCCAGTTCTGATGGATCGCCCAGCAGAAGCTCGAGTCAGTCGACAGTGTTTATAGTGATAGGGAGAGTGAGCCATCTTGCCCACCCGATGAGAAAGCCCAGCCAAATCTGCTCTCTCGAAGCTCCAGCAGTCGATGGCAAGCAGCATGATGGGGATTCAAACTTGTGATCCTCGGATCATAGCCAATCACGGCCGCCCAAACATTTTTACTGACATGTCATGGGCTGAGTGTAATAGGACAGACTGAACTTTTAACCAGTACGCTGGGTGCTGAGTGTAATATGACAATCGGCCCAAACCTCTTTTACTGACACACTGGGTACAGAATGTAATATTACAGTCAACTCAAACTTCTTTACCGACATGCAAGGTGCTGCGTGTAATATAATATTTGGCCTGAACCCCTTTTACTGACATGCGGGGCACTAACTTATGTGACAGTTGGTCTGAGCCTCTTTTACTTACATGCCAGGTGCTGAGAGTAATCTAAGCCAAACTAAGATGTGCCAATGATGAGTCTTAGCTGCCACTGCCACCGATAAGCCAGACTTGGCCCCAGTCTTCATGCTATGTCAGATATTTTGAATACACATTAATATATACTGCTGTTTGCTCTTTGACCTCTAGGTGATTGCCCCAGAGGAGATTGTTGACCCGGATGTGGACGAACACTCAGTGATGACATATCTCTCACAGTTCCCGAAGGCTAAGCTGAAGCCTGGTGCTCCACTAAAGCCCAGACAGCTGCACCCCAAAAACGCCAAAGCCTATGGACCAGGTGGGTCATTTCCTCTGAGCTCTATTTGGGGTCTAAACTTTAGAAAAGTACTTGGAACTGAATGTTCACTGATTTGATCCACTGAAACTGCAGGGCACATCTGAAGTGCCCCCAACTGTTCTCTGGGTGCTGTGGTTGATGTGGTAGCTCAACATCCGGGCGCACGTGTGCATTGTTCAGACAGGATTCAGTTAATATAGAGGTTCTGGGGTGACAAATGTCATTTTCTGGTCTCCTAGTGCATGTATCCACCAGAGAACCTCACCTAGAGAACAGGCTCATAAAAAAGAGCACTAGTACATCACTCACCTGCAGGAACCTTATCACCATTCAGATTAGATCATTACATACAACCTGATAAACAAAGAGAACAGAGCTTTAATCAAAGGTTTCTATTTATGACCACAGGCATTGAGCCACAGGGGAACATGGTGATGAAACCAGCTGTATTCACGGTGGAGACACTGGAGGCAGGACTGGGTGAGGTTATAGTGTATGTGGAGGATCCAGAAGGTCATACAGAAGAGGTGAGTAATAAGCACCTAACTACTCATATAAACTCAATATTAAAACTGAGTATTTAAAGTCTGAAAGACTCCATATCAGAGAAAACCACTGTTCTCTTGTTTTCTTTAACTATGGCAGCCTGATGTAGCACATAAACACTGTTTCTAAACATAGCATCCAGTCTTTCATATATGAAAACTAAACTACAGAACAGCCCATTACAAATTCTCTGTTTTTGTGATGTCACAGAAACCAACATGTTCATAAATACTTAGAGTGACCAGACGTCCTCTTTTACCCTCTTTTCTTCCTCTTTTAAAAACACGTCCGGGCAGAATTTCACAAACATCCCGGATTTTGTTGTACTCGAGAAGCTTTTCGTTCACAAACTAGTCTCATCCTCCCCCTATTCCGTTTGGTTCGCTTGAGTGAGATGTTACGCTATATTAAATGTACTTGGGCGAGCATTAGGACCCAGCAGAAATCCAAGCCAGTTTCCCTTTAGGCCGATCACCGATTGGCTCTGCCGTTTCTTGCTAACATGTGATTGGCTGTCACCGTTGTCACTCCCTCAAACAGCATCTGTTTTCACCTGTAAGTTGTTTACATGTTGAGCGTTTATTCTGTCTGTGTCGCATCAGCTAGATGTAGTTTAATATTAGAGGTTTAATAATAAAATTCATAAAAATTTTAGTCTGTGTGCGTGTGTCTACCAGTCTGTGATAAGCCATCTATTTACATGCCTCTTAAGTTGAACTATTATCAAAATCATTCTGAATTTCTGCTTATTTTTACTCAAAAATGAGGTATAATTCTGTGTAATTAAGGTCTATTGACCATACAGTCCAAACATAAGTGTAACATTGGTGATAATGAGCTGAAATGAAGGTGACTGAAAAGGATGGGGTGATTATTAACATTAGCAGTTTATTATTTTTAATAATATGTAATAATGTATTAATATTTTGATGATGATATTTTATGATTAATATTCATGTTATTATTTTATTATTCATAATAAATTTCATAGTTATTAATAGTATATTATTAATAGTAACTAGTAATTATGAATAAAATATAAATCATAATTTGTCAATTTATGTTCAATCACCAAAAAAAAAACCCAAAAACCTGCTGAGGTGTCCTCTTTTTCGTCATCTCGGATCTGGTCACCCTAGCTAGTGATATATCAAGTGGTAAGATTAATTTTAATTAGAAATTTAGGAAATGTAATATGTAAAATCATAGCTACAATGCAGACAAAACATATTTTCTGCACTTCAGTAGTGCTATTGTAAACATTAGCTGTTTTCTGTACAAACACAAGATAATGTAACAAAGTAAACAGATCAATGGCCTAGTGGTAAGGATCTGGTCTTGTGACCAGAAGGTCGCTGGTTCGATCCCCAGACAGGACATGACTTAGAGCAAGGCACCTAACCCCCTAACTGCTCCCCGGGCGCC
>BRDA01070065.1:28538-53903 GCA_036984385.1 Crenuchus spilurus
GTACAAGTGAGTTTCTGCATTTTTCAGAATTTTGGGTTCTGAGATCTTGACACAACTGAAACCATCTTTACTCCAGTCTAAATAACTAATATTTCTCATTAGAGTGTAATAAGCTTATGATAAGATAATTTAACTTAATAAAACATTTTCACTTGCTTTAAGTCATTTTATTAGTGACTGCAACACTAATGTTATCTGATTTCTATTTTTTAAATATTGTTTTGTACACTAGCTTGTCCCACAGTTTGAGATTGTTAGTGTTCAGTCTGATGAGGAATGATGGGCCTGTATACAATTTTTTTAATTCAATGTAGCGTTTAGCAACAGTAACAACAAAGTTTTTGCTCAAACTTGTATCATCTTGATAAAATTGCACTACTAACACTCAGGATATCATGTGGTATAGCAGCAACCACCGGGGAGACATTAGCCAACATCTAAGTAAACCTTAGCAAGCCATCTACACTACCAGCCAAAAGTTTTAGGACACCCCAATATTTCCATTCATTCATTCTAATTCAAGTCATTTAAGTCCAATGAACAGCTTGAAATGACCTGCCACAGGTTTAAAAGACGTAAGGTTTACCAAAAACTGAAAATTATTTCAGGTTTTTTTTAGGGAACACAAAAATGGATTAACTTGTGAAAGTTGTTCTGCAGCAGTGGAGGTAGATCAAACCTTGAAAGCTGGTGCTACTAATTCCTACAGAGTGACATTAGTTGGTCTGGGGTTCATCCTACAGCAAGATAATGACCCAAAACATCAGTCCATGCTCTGCCAGAACTACCTCAGGAAGAAAGAACAAGATGGTCAGCTTGAAAACATAGAGTGGAGCACAGTCTCCAAACTTAAACCCCATCCTAGGATGAAGTGCAAAGCAAAGCAAACCTACAAGTGCCAACATTTATGTGACGTTCTGCAGCAGATTAGTGAAGAACTGTCTGAAGAATATTTGATGTCTATAGTAGAAAGAATGTCATGAGTGTGTTCAGCTGTTATATCTGACAAAGGTGCTATTTTGTGTCCAAAGTTTAGAGACATTTTGTCTATAATCTGATTCCATGAATTCTTATTTAACTCCTCTGCTTTCATTTCAGAGTCAATGAGATTTTAAACTCAGTTATTTGCAATGAGTACCTGGAAAACATGGAGTGTTCTAAAACCTTTGGCCGGTACTGTATGTAGCACCTTAACACTTCAAAAACTATAGCATCCACCTAGCTACACCTTATCAACCGCCTTGAAGACTCTAGCAGCCGTCTAGCAACTAATATATTCCTTCATGGTGATCTGAATTGTGCATGCTTTTATGGGATTTTTGTACTGTCACATGTGGGATTATGGGAATGACATTTGCAATGGGTTTTATGCATTTAGCACGTTTTCCACATAGTACAGGAGTGCAGCTGTCAGCTTGGTTGTCATTCGCGCTTTAATTGCTCCATGAAAAACAAACCTGCTGTTATTTTCTGTTTGACATATGTGATCGGTTTATGTCCAGCAGGTCCGGTCTTGGTTACTGGTCTGTCCTGTTGAGTTTCTGGTGTGCCCAGCTTACTAACACAAGACCCTCTGTCTGCACCTTCAGAAGAGTGAAATGTTTGTGTTGTCTTCACTCAGCCAGCAACGCCAATGCTTGTCGAGCAACCGGGCGAGGACTGCAGCCCAAGGGTGTTCGGGTAAAGGAGGTGGCAGACTTCCGGGTGTTCACTAAAGGCGCAGGAACAGGAGAACTCAAGGTTTTGGTCAAAGGCCCATGTAAGTGTCTGTGGTTCTCACAGGCTTTTAGCTGTCATTAATATGACAGAAATTCACAGTCATATCAAAATATTTTTTGACCACCTGCCTAATAATGGGAATAGCCAGCCTTGGCTCTGACACTTTCCTCATCACTGTATAGAGGTTAAGTGGTCCACTGTGGCTCTCTAACACTCACCAGAATTGTAGATATTCCCTGGCATCAATGGCTCGTGGGGCACCACTCTTATGCCATTTTGAGATACTCAATGTACGAGAAGTCTGTTCTGAGATGCTGCCACCACCATGCTTCACCTGGTACTCTATTATCATGTCTTTTTGGGCATCAGTCACATCACATCCTTTGTCTGTGATGATGGTTTTACTCTCTGCTACAACTGACTGGTGTGTTCACCCTGTCATGTGGCATCTGTGATGTTTGGGGCCAGGTTCATTTGAAACCAGGGGTGGTCATAATATTCTGATATGACTGTATAATATCACAATAATCAAAGGCATTTTTAGAATACAGCAGTCATGATAGTCTTTATTACACTAAAGGTGGGATGTCATATTGTCCAGGTTTATGGATTTGTCACTGAACGTCTGTGCTGCTCTCTGACTGAGATTTGTGTGTGTGTGTGTGTGTGTGTGTGTGTTTGTGTTAGCTGGAGCTGAAGTGCCAGTAAAGGTGCGTGATGTTGGTGACGGTGTGTATGAATGTGACTATCGCCCCACTGTACCTGGAAAATACACCGTAACTATAACATGGGGAGGGCAGCCCATTCCACGCAGGTGAGACCAATTCACACCTGATTACTGTACTTCATTACAATAAAAGTAATCACATTACTATACCACTTTACCCCATTACCCAAAAGACTTTACCCAGATAACAAAAGTAATTTGGTCCACTTCTAGGCTGAACACACCATGCTGAGCCATAATGATATCGGCCCAGCATCAGTTTGAATCTAGGATTTAGTCCATTTTTAGCCCACATACTATATATATATGTATACTATATATATATATATATATATAATCATCAAATCATAATTTTATCAGAAATAAATAAATAAAATATAATATACAGTTATATGTACAATATAAAAATATATATATTTTAATATGTTTTATTAATTCAGTGTAAAATTCATTACTTTATCTTACACGTTTGCACCTGTCACTGAAATATAATCAGTCTATATAAACACCTTTGGTCCAGATGTTGATTGTAATAAGTACTCGGCACAGTGATGGCAGGCCAATGATGAGTCTGGCCTGAGTTAACATTGTGTTTTCATTTTTCTGTTCTGAGGGTGTTTCACATGATAATGTGTCTGTGACTTTCAGCCCCTTTGAAGTGGAGGTGGGTGTGGAGGCGGGGCTACAGAAGGTGCGAGCCTGGGGTCCAGGTTTGAAAACTGGAATGGTGGGCAAATCCGCAGACTTTGTGGTTGAGGCCATCGGCACTGAAGTTGGGACTCTAGGTGAGTCAGCAGAGGCTCAGTTCTGGGCACCATGACCACGACTGGGAGTTAAATAGCAGTAAAAGTAGTTGGAAAATATGTTTACACTGAAGGAAATTTCTTTTTAGATTTGTAGCTTTGCATCAAACTCTGTAACTTCAGTACAGTGACAGACATTACTAGTTACTGCTGATCATCTGATCATTTTAGATGTAGAGATAGAGAGATAGAGTGTATCATCTGGTTGATGTGCTGTCTCTCTGTAATGGTTCCTCTTTCCAGGCTTTGCTATTGAGGGACCTTCACAGGCCAGGATTGAGTGTGAGGATAAAGGTGACGGGTCATGTGATGTTCGCTACTGGCCCACTGAACCTGGAGACTATGCTGTCCATGTGATCTGTGATGATGAGGACATTAAGGACAGCCCTTTCATGGCCCACATCCTGCCAGCAGCTAATGATGTTTTTCCTGAGAAGGTCAGTAATGCAATAGTATCCAGCTGCAGTCCTGCAGACAAAGCCTATGGTTGCCCAGCAAACTTATTCTTGTCCACATCTGGCCCTCGACCCCATTTTATTTGGGCTACTTGTCACATGGATTGACGGCACTTGGGCAGACTGCTCCGGTTGCAAGATGTGGGCCACATATATGCCAGATTAAGACCACATATCAGCCAAATGTAGGTAACACTGTAATATCTCTGCCAGAAGTGGACCACATCTGTTTTAGAACATGTGGACCAAATATGGATTTTCAATATAAGAGCCACATTTGGCTCACATGCCATTTGCCAGTGACGACAGTGGGCCAGCAGTGGCATTTCTCAGCCAGATGTGTCCCACCATCATATATATACCATATATGTTCTCGCTGTGTCTGCATGGGCTTCCTCCCACAGTCCAAAAACATGGAGGTCAGATGAATTTGGTACTCAAAATTGTCCTTGTGTGTTTGCACCCAGTGATAGAGTGGTGCCCTTTCCTGGGCTTGGCTACATAGGCTTTAATGCCCTGCCTTGTGCCCGGTGAGTAGGTAAGGGTCTAATCTCGACCTTGATCAGGATGGATCAATTGATGGATGGAGTTAACATTATATAATGAGCTCCAGCCTGTTGAGGGCTGAAGTAATTGGACACAAAACTATAAGCAAGAACAGCACTTTTAAAGACAGGTGGACAGATTGCAGTGGATAAGAAGACCTCTGCTGCCCTATTACAGAGAGTCAGACAGTGATCAGACCTTGTTGATGCCTAATGTCTGCTGGCTCTTAAATCATTTCCTGATTTCCTTATGTTTTGTTTAGGTCCGAGCCTTTGGTCCTGGACTGCAGCCCTTTGGAGTAACTGTAAATAAACCAGCAGAGTTCACCATTGATGCACAGCAGGCAGGGAAGGGGGAGCTGAAGATTTATGCTCAGGTTTGACTGATGCTCCTTGCACTGCAGACAAATGTTCATACACATGAAGAGCAACACTGACACTGCTGTTTGTTTTGCAGGATGCTGAAGGGTGTGTTATTGACATCCAGATTACGGATAAAGGTGACGGTACCTTTGTGTGTGTCTATGTCCCAACAAAGCCAATGAAGCACACCATCATCATTAGCTGGGGAGGAGTCAATGTTCCTAACAGCCCATTTAGGGTAGGAACTGTAACACACAGCCCAACACACAATTTCCTCTTTCATGATATTCCTGATCAAACACAGCTTATTCAACTCAGGTAATTACCAGGTTTAATTGTAGTGTCAGAGCAGAGAAATCAGCAAACAGCTGGACTGGACCCTCCAGGACTGGATTAGAATGGAACTGAACACCATATTGTTTAATAATTCTGCCTAGAGGCAACATGTAGAGTGAAAACACTATAGGACCAAGTACTGACCCCTGTGGAACACCAAAAGGAACATCATAGATCTGGGAAGTGTAATCTTCTAAAGTAAAGGATCAAGGACACATGTCACAGATTTTAACTGAAACACGACAGTACGCAGCTCTGATTCATTAATTGCATTGAAGGTACTAAGAGTATTACATTGATTGCCATTTCCTGATTCTGGTACATATGCTTACTATAATGTTGAGTATTTTCATATTGAAAATCAGCAAATTCTTCACATTTTACAGTTGATAATGGAATTGTGGCCAGCTTGGGATTTAATAAGTGATCAGTAGTGGAGAAAATAAACTTAGGGTTGTTTACATTATCAGTGATGATTTTTGAGAAATAATTTGCCTTTCTGAGCAGACTGCCTTCTTATATAGGTTGCTATACAAGTTTTGCTTGGTTGCATCTCAAGATGCACAGTTAACCTGCTTTTCCTCCAGATTAATTCTGCTTTATGGATTTTCCTTTTAAGGATCTGTATTTGTTCATTTCTCCATTGGATGACTTTTGTACTATATTTTTAATTGTACAGGGGCTACACTATCTAAGGCTCTTTATTAAATTAATGTTTAAATTATCCACCATCTCATGTACTTTTTCAAGTTTTAAGTGTCAATAAATTCATTTGGCATTGTATTTGACAACCTTTGGTTTTACATTATTTAAGTCAGGTGATGCATCTAAATAAAAAAATCTGAAAAAAGATCTGAAATGGGAACATTTGTGATCTTGTTCACATTGATTTGGATACCTTGTGTAATTATTACACAAGAAAATCAAATGAATCAAATGAATGCAATACTTGAAGAAATTCTAAAGCCTGAGAATCACTACAATTATCAATATGAAGGTTAACCTCCTGTTATAAGAATTGCCATAGCTTGTAACACAGATGGATAACAATTCAGAAAAAGTAAGTAAAAAGCAAGCTGAGTGTCTGGGTGGACAGTAAATTGTTAAAATCAGAACTGATGGTGGAGTCTTCAGTAAAAGTGCTAGGTACTCAAAAGATTAAAATGTTCCAAGTGTTATCTTTGTAGGTGAATCTGTCAGCTGTTATGGTCAGGTTTCAGTCAGGGTTGCTGCATCGGGACCCAGCCAAATCTCTGTTGAAAGCATTACATGCAGATTATTTTCACAAACAAGATCATTTATAAAAGTAGTTTTGTTCCAGTGCTGAATTTGGTTTCTCTTTTCTGGGACACATCCTGAACTGTCCCAACACTGAAGCCTTTATATGTGTGCAGGTTCTCGTTGGTGAAAGCTGTCACCCAGATAAAGTGAAGGTGTACGGCCCTGGGGTGGAGAAAACGGGTCTGAAATCCAGTGAGCCCACATACTTCACTGTGGACTGCAGCGAAGCTGGCCAAGGTTGTTTTATTTTTGTTGTGATTTATTGAACCTTTTGCACTCCAGTTTTCTAACAGTTCCTTTACTGGTTTTGTAGGTGATATCAGCATTGGAATAAAGTGTGCAGCAGGAGTTGTGGGATCAGCTGAGGCAGACATCGACTTTGACATAATCAGAAATGACAACGACACTTTCACAGTGAAGTACACGCCCCCTGCCCCAGGTCGCTACACCATCATGGTGCTGTTTTCTGAAAAGGTAAGTGGTATTTTTTTTTTAATATTTAATGGTGACCAACTCTAAAGCTTTTTCACAGATTATTGAGTTGACTGGAGTGTCTATTCCTGCACAAATCACTCCTTCTACCAAGAGTGTAAACAAAGGTTCTTTCCAATGAGAATTAAGCTCTGTTGTCATCAGTCTCTCCACTTAGTGATGTATGAGAGTCCACATCGACTTCAGTGATCAACACACACAACAACACTAATCATCACTTGTCAGGCAGTGATCAATACACACAACAACACTAACCGGCACTAATCAGGCAGTGATCAGTATAAACAACAACACTAACTGGCACTAATCAAGCTGTGATCAATACACACAACAACACTAACCATCACTAGTCAGGCAGTGATCAGTACACACAACAACACTAACCGGCACTAATCAGGCAGTGATCAGTATAGACAACACTAACTGGCACTAATCAAGCTGTGATCAATACACACAACAACACTAACCATCACTAGTCAGGCAGTGATCAGTACACACAACACTAACTGGCACTAATCAAGCAGTGATCAGTACACACAACAATACTAACCAGTACCAGTCAGGCAGTGATCAGTACACACAACACTAACCGGCACTAATCAAGCAGTGATCAGTACACACAACAATACTAACCAGTACCAGTCAGGCAGTGATCAGTATAAACAACAACACTAACCGGCACTAATCAGGCAGTGATCAGTACACACAACACTAACCGGCACTAATCAAGCAGTGATCAGTACACACAACAATACTAACCAGTACCAATCAGGCAGTGATCAGTACACACAACAACACTAACCAGCACTAAACAAGCAGTGATCAGTACACACAACAACACTAACCAGCACTAATCAAGCAGTGATCAGTACACACAACAACACTAACCAGCACTAATCAGGCAGTGATCAGTATAAACAACAACACTAACCAGCACTAATCAGGCAGTATTCAGTATAAACAACAACACTAACCGGCACTAATCAGGCAGTACACACAACATTAACACTCACTAGTCAGGCAGTGATCAGTACATACAACAACACTAACCGGCACTAATCAGGCAGTGATCAGTACACACAACACTAACCGGCACTAATCAAGCAGTGATCAGTACACACAACAATACTAACCAGTACCAGTCAGGCAGTGATCAGTATAAACAACAACACTAACCGACACTAGTCAGGCAGTGATCAGTACACACAACAACACTAACCAGCACTAATCAAGCAGTGATCAGTACACACAACACTAACCAGCACTAATCAGGCAGTGATCAGTATAAACAACAACACTCACCAGCACTAATCAGACAGTGATCAGTACACACAACAACACTAACCAGCACTAATCAGGCAGTATTCAGTATAAACAACAACACTAACTGGCACTAATCAGGCAGTACACACAACACTAACCAGCACTAATCAGGCAGTGATCAATACACACAACAACACTAACAAACACTAATCAGGCAGTGATCAGTATAAACAACACTAACCAGCAGTAATCAGGCAGTGATCAATACACACAACACACAACAACACTAACCAGGCAGTGACTTTAGTTACATAAAACTAGGTATAAAATACTGAAGAAGTGAATTATTCATAGTGTGTCTGATTTAAATTCAAGAAAACATCTCATTAATGCAGGAGATTCCCAGCAGCCCATTCAAAGTGAAGGTGGAACCTTCTCACGATGCTGGAAAAGTGCAAGCCGAGGGTCCGGGAATAAACAAAACAGGTGAGACCAGCTCATATCTGACCTATCACTGCTAATAAACATGGAGATGAATGAGCATTTACATAAAAGTGCTTTACAGGTGTGCAAGTGGACACTCCAACCCATTTCACCATTTACACCAAAGGAGCAGGCAAAGCAAAGCCAGAGGTCCACTTCAGCACCGGTCAGAAAGGAAATGCAGTGAAGGACTTTGAGATCATTGATAATCATGATTACTCCTACACTGTCAAATACACGGCTCTTCAGCAGGTGGGAGAACTTTGCCTGATGTCCTGTTTCTCTTCTTCACAACTGCCCTTCACTGTTAATATCTGCTCTGTCTGTAATCACAGGGTAATATGAGTATCTCTGTCACCCACGGAGGAGACCCCATCCCTAAAAGTCCTTTCAACATCACTGTTGCTCCTCCTCTGGATCTGAGTAAAGTCAAAGTGCAAGGCCTCAATGAAAGTAAGAACCTCACAATTGGGTTCTGGAACTTTTAAAGTGATGCTAAATTTGAATTTCCAATTCTGCTAATTTGTAGTTAATCATCTTAGAAATGTTTGCTGTTCATTATTTATTTCTCCAGTTTTGCTAATGTAGCTAAAAAGGAGCAGAAGCTAATGTCTCACAAATTAGAATTAGCAACAGCTAACTTTGCTAACAAATACTAGAAATGTCATTTGGGTGTTAAAGGAAGTCTCACAGACTAGTGGGTGTGGTTTAGAACACAGTGTGATTTGAGTGAATTAGTGATAGACTGATTAATCAGTTGGCAAATTGGCACATTTACCCATTTCAGTCCTGGGAGCTTTAAACAATAACTACAATTTGTGTAGCTGAATGCTGCGTTGGCCATCTTAGAACAGGAAGTGCTGATCTAGAATCAGTTTTAGTGATGAGGAATCCGTGAGATCAGTCTTCTACCAGCCCTGCTGCTGTCTAAAGTGTGTCTGTAGTGATGAGCTCATTGTTATAGTTCACATTAAGTCTCACTGTGTCCTAAACCACATCCACTAGTCTGTGAGACCTTCATTGACCTTTCTTATGTGGTAGCACAATCCTGGTAAGCTCCCATTAGTTGTTAAATTAATTGAGAGAATTTATGACTTTATCAGTTTGCTGGCTCAGTGTCTCATTGTTGATGTTTGGATGTCCAGAGGTAGAGGTGGGAAAGGACCAGGAGTTCACAGTGAACACACAAGGAGCGGGTGGTCAGGGAAATGTTGGAGTGAAGATGGTTTCACCCTCTGGTAGACCAATTCCCTGCAAACTGGAGCCAGACAGGGCTAAAGAGGTGACCAATGTGAAGTATATTCCACCCGAGGAGGGCCAGTATAAGGTGGATGTCAGCTATGATGGAAACCCTGTGCCAGGAAGCCCCTTTGCAGTGGAGGCCCTCATGCCTGCTGACCCCACAAAGGTAGGAAGTCACGTCTTTGTGATTTTACTCTTGCTTTTTAATGTTCCCTAAAATAATAAAGATTAATTCTCTCGTACTTCATAAGGTGCGTGCCTACGGACCAGGTCTGCAAGGAGGTATTGTGGGTAAGCCTGCTCCATTCACCATTGATACTAAAGGAGCAGGTGCAGGTGGGCTGGGCCTGACGGTGGAGGGTCCGTGCGAAGCTAAGATTGAATGCCAGGATAACGGTGATGGGACATGCTCAGTTTCGTACCTGCCTGTAGAAGCTGGAGACTACAACATCAACATCCTGTTTGGGGAGAAACACATTCCTGGGTCGCCCTTCAGGGCAGCAGTGAAGCCGGCACTGGACGCAGGCCGGGTCATTGTTAGCGGGCCTGGCCTGGAGAAGGCGAAAGCAGGTGAAGTGGCCACTTTTACTGTGGACTGCAGCAGGGCCGGGGAGGCCGAACTGACGGTGGAAATTGTATCAGACTCTGGGGTCAAAGCAGAGGTGCGCATTTACAACAACAATGATGGAACCTTCGCTGTCACCTACACACCCCAATCTCATGGCCCCTACACCATCAGCATCCACTATGGTGGCCAGATGGTGCCAAAATGCCCCATCCGCATAGAGGTGGAGCCTGCTGTAGACACCAGTGGGGTTAAAGTATATGGACCTGGGGTAGAACCTAAAGGTAAGTTTACTTTAATGAAAATGAGGGCTGTCAGTTAATCCAAATTAATAATTTATTCAGGTTTGACTTCAACTTCCTCCCTTAACCCCTGCAAGCATGGTTGCCAGGTTTCTGATTTTGCAGTAAACATGGCTGTTTTTAAACTGCAGTCATGGGTAAAAAAATGACCTCAACCACCAACAAGCTGTGGTCGTCCCAGCAGAAAATAGTGTGACTGTATAACTTCAGCACCTAAAAACAGCCAGTGATGAGCTGAGAGAGAAAAGGAAAAGAAAAAAGATTGAATCCTTTTACAGTGATGTCTTTGCGTAGCCACTCTAATGTTAAATGAGTGATTGGATCTGAAAATGTGGATCAGAGCAGATGGCCAATCCTCTCTATAGAAAATGGCCATTCATATATAAAGAATAAAAGTGAGAGAATAGATGTGATTTATTATTATTATTATTATTATTATTATTATTATTATTATTATTATTATTATTACTATTACTTTTACTATTATTATTATTATTATTATTATTATTATTATTATTATTCATGTAATCTTTTATTAGATCTTATCCAGTTGTAATCAAATGGTTTTGTAATTAGTATTTTAATTATGTCTTAATAGTTATAGCATTGTTATAGTGGTGTTTCAATTATATCTTAATGGTTTTTGTGATGGCTTTGTAATGTTTTAATGGCGCTGTAATAGTGTGGTAAAGGTTTCTGTAATGGTGTTGTAATGGTGTTCTATTGGTTGTTGTCATGGTGTTCTAATGGTTTCTGTCATGGTGCTGTAGTAGTGTGATAAAGGTTTCTGTAAATTGTGTTTTAATGGCTTTCTAATGGTTATTGTAATGGTGGCTTAATGGTGTTCTAATGGTTGTTGTCATGGTGTTCTAATGGCTGTTGTCATCATGGTGTTCTAATGGTTTCTGTCATGGTGCTGTAATAATGTGATAAAGGTTTCTGTAATGGTGGCTTAATGGTGTTCTAATGGTTGTTGTCATGGTGTTCTAATTGTTGTTGCCATGGTGTTCTAATGGTTTCTGTCATGGTGCTGTAATAATGTGATAAAAGTTTGTTATGGTGGTTTAATTGTGTTCTAATGGTTTGTCATGGTGCTGTAGTGGTGGTTTAATGATGTTTTAATGGTGTTCTAATGGTTTCTGTAATTGTGTTTAATGGTGTTCTAATGCTTTCTGTCATGGTGATGTAATGGTGGATTGTGTTCTAATGGTTTTTGTCATGTGTTCTAATGGTTTCTGTCATGGTGTTCTAATGGTTTGTCATGGTGCTGTAATAGTGTGATAAAGGTTTCTGTCATGGTGCTGTAATGGTGTTCTAATGGTTTTTGTAATTGTGTTTTAATGGTGTTCTAATGGTTTCTGTCATGGTGTTGTAATGGTGTTCTAATGGTTTCTGTCATGGTGCTGTAATGGTGTTCTGATGGTTTCTGTCATGATGCTGTAATGGTGATTTGCTCTGTCCCAGGTGTTCTCAGGGACGTGACGACACACTTCATTGTGGATGCTCGAGTGCAGAATAAAACGGGAGGAAATCATGTTAAAGTGAGAATCATCAACCCATCAGGCTCCAACACGGACACTCAAATCACAGATAAGGGTGATGGTACCTACAGAGTGGAGTACACAGCATTTGAAGATGGTAAGACAGAGGAACAGCTGCCACTTTCAGGGCTTTTGCTTCATAGGAGGAGTCTGCTGTCTGAGAGTGAAATCTGAAATTCACGTCAAATCATTTCTGAAGATAAATCTCAGATTTAAATGGACTGAAAGCCACTAAAGTGACTTGTATAAAAATTAATTAAGGCTACAATCTAGTAACAGCAGGACTGTACTGACACACCTGAGTATCACATTATTATGTTTTGTGATATCAATTCTCAAAAACACAGTCTGGATTTTTAATGAACAGTTTACATGTAACAGTTTACATTTTGTGTTGTGTTTAAACCTCTAACCAGTAGATGGCAGTGTTGTAATATATCTTCAGCCATTAGACTCTTCTGGTCCAACAGAAACAAGGATGCACTGCTGGTTTTAGGACCAGCACTGGTGATCACTGGAGTTTTTTAGGGTCCACCTCTCAAAGATCTCTCCCCTCTTCTCATTCATTCATGCTCATCACTGTCTGATCTTAAATAAGCAAATATATCTGCTGAACCAGTGAGATCATTTTATTTTTATTAACTGCTGTCAAGTCCATTCCAACCCCTGGTGACCATGTGGATAGTGTTTAATCAGTCAGTCGTACATCAGTTTGTTTTTATTTTCACTCTGAAATTGATGGTGAGTCTCATTTTCAATGTAGTCGAACATTTACAGCTTAAAGAGACTGAAAAAGAAATAAAAATTAATTTTAATCAGGTTAAACTAAAACGAAAGAACTACATATACAGATAGAAGACAATAAAATTACAAGATTGATGAAAAGCAATTAAGACTTTTACAACTAAGAATGAAATAAGAATGAGAAAAATAAAATAATAACAAGCTAATAAAAATGTGATTAACAAGATTTTAACATAAATGGACAAACAATCAAGGAAAATAATTTTAAAAAAGTAACTAAATGAATCAATAACAGTAAAAGAAATTGAGATAAAATTAAGTAAAATAGAACTCAGCTAAAAGCAGTAACAGAAAGTTGAAAAATAGTTTTAGAGACTCCTGTAGTAAATTCCGGCTCACTGGTGCACTGCAGCTAAAAGGAGAATTTACCCAGTTCAGTCACTTAAGCGAGTTTGATAACTACTGTATTATTTATAGAAATCACACCGGAGATATAAGTCATTGTGTTAAATAGTCTTGAAATCATCTCACAACTTTCTCTAAATGAGAAATATTAGATGCTGAGTCTGGATTTAAGATGGTCAGGCAGACAGATCTGTTTAAACAGCTGCTCAGGAGATCAGCAGGGGGTGGGGAGATAGATGGAGATGTAGATGAACAGGTGCAGTTTGTTTAGTGTTTGTAGAAGAGACAGCAGATATAAATACAGCCTGAGGCATTAGGCTGGAGATTTGGGCTCGAGGGAATGAGGTAGTGATGGAGCGAGGTAGAGAGACAGATGCAGGCTTTATAAATAGCAGAGCTTTGGGGAACACAGTGCTGTTAAACACACAGGTATGTGTGTGATGCCGGTCTGCTCCCCAAAGGGGGACGACACCAAAGCCCAGCTGCCACTGAACACTGTTATAAATAGAGCTTTTATCAGAAACATGTAGTGTAAGGTCAGAGTGCCCTGATCTAAAGTGAAAATATAACAGTATTTAATGTGCTGTAACTTTTACACCGACCAGATATCCAGTAAATAAAGAGTAAAATGTGCTTTGTACAAGATATTATACTGATCACCTGAACAATTGTAATGTAGATAATTACATTACATTACATTGCATTTAGCGGACACTTTTATCCAAAGCGACTTACAATAGTGGGAAAGTACAAATGTGAAAAATACTAGAGTTGTACTAGTATTTACTAGTACTAGTATACTAGAATTAACATTTGGATATTGAATGCTGAGTGCATATCAGTACTCATGGGGAGTATTTGGGATCACTAGAGCAGGTGCTCTTTGAAGAGCTCGGATTTTAGGAGTTTCCTGAAGCCAGTGAGGGACATCTCTGCTCTAGTGGTGATAGGCAGCTTGTTCCACCATCTGGGAACTACTGAGGAGAACAGTCTGGATTGCTTTGTGTGAATGTTAGGCAAAGCAAGGCGACGTTCAGTGGAGGAGCGCAGCGACCAGGCCGGGACATAAGCTTTTAGGAGCGAGTGTAGATAAGGGGGAGCCTGCTCTGTCATCACCTTATAGGCGATCGTGCAGGCTTTGTGTTTGATCCGGGCAGCAATCGGAAGCCAGTGTAGCTCAGTGAGCAGTGGGGTGACATGTGCCCGTTTTGGATGGTTAAAAACCAGACGTGCTGCTCCATTCTGGACCATCTGTAGTGGTTTAATAGTGCAGGCTGGGAGGCCTGTTAGCACAGTGTTGCAGTAATTGAGGCGTGAGATAACCACAGCTTGTACCAAGAGCTGAGTGGCATGTTGCCTTTAGGAACAGTCTGATTTGTCTGATAAGATAATATAGTATATTGCAAAACACATACCACATTTCAGCCACCAGCAAACATGTGGAGTCTTGGAGTGTCCAGGAGACGATGCTATGAAGTCTAGTCCCCACCGAACAAGCTGAACATGATCAGTTGGATTTATCAGCCATTTCAGTATTTGGCCAATGACAATCATTTAGTTTTTCAACTTATATCAAATAATATATCGCACAGCCCTAAAAATGTTCATTTACAAACTCATTTTAAAATGACAGGCTGTTATAATTCATTATACTGCAGTTTAATAAAGTTCTGTGCTCAAAATTTTACAAACTCCTGCCCATTAAAACTGATGGAATATTACATTCTTACTGATCCACACATTATTAAAGCCTATTATTGTTTTTATTGTATATATTCCATTAATGCTGCTCCGCTCACACATTGTATTCAGGTTTGTTTTACTAATACAGAGAAAGTGCTCGAATGTTTCTCTGATGGCTCCAGAGAGCTTTAGGATGAGTCCGAAATGAGAAATGAGATTTTCTGGTGTATAATAATCATTTCCAGCATCTGCTGAGCTCTTAGTCCTGGATGAGAAATGGTTGAGTTCATATTGAGATCTTTAGTAAAAATCTTTAGCGAAGCATTATTATCTGAGCACAATATGAGATGTCTTTGAGACTCAAGTGGAGGCATGTGCGATATTACTGAGGTCTCAGGAGAAACATCTGAGCAGCAAGTCTCATTTGTGTCTCTATCTGATCTCATTGTTGACACCACTGAGATGTTAAAATGAACTTTTCAGTGTTCTTTTCTCAGAACTGTTTAAAATAAAAAATATAAATGTTTCATGCAATAAGGTGGAATTCCTGAATATAACTCTATGAGAAGTACTCAGTGTTTTCTCACATGACTGAGTGAAGTATGGAGATGTGGTGGCTCTTCCTGGTTGTTTTAGTTTGTTGTGTGTGTTTGTTTTACAGGTGTGCATCTGATTGAGGTTTTCTATGATGACGTTGCTGTTCCTGAGAGCCCGTTCAGGGTGTCGGTGGTGGAGGGATGTGACCCCTCTCGTGTTCGGGCCTACGGTCCTGGCCTAGAAGGTGGTATCGTGAACAAACCCAACTGCTTCACTGTGGAGACAAGGTCAGCATTGGCCAATGACTGTCACATAAACTATCAGTTAATTATTTCATTTATCCTCTTAAAACTCCACTGTATAGTTTAGGATTCTCTGTATGAATCTGCATGCTCCAAAAAGAGTTTTACTACATGAAATAAATACAAAATATTAATTTTTAAAAATAAAACAGGACTTTAAATGACCAGAAAATGTGTTTATGGTTTGTAATAAAACACATAACTTACAATTTTTACTCCTAGAAAGCATTGATTTCAGGCTGCACAGCACTGAATGGACATTATGTAGGTCTGGTTTGTGCCACAAGAGGGTGCCAATCAGCAGGGCAGAAACTGAGTGTGCAGTTCTATTTGTTTGGGACTCAAATAATCAGTAGAAATCAACACTTTCTGTAATATGACACATTGTTAATTTGAGGGATCTTTATTTAGCAGCTCAGAATAGTCAGATATGAACAATCTGAGTAGAAAGAAGATAATTTCAGCTTTGACTTCTCCTTTATGTGTATGGAATAGACATAACATGTAAAGATAAAACTACATACCTTCAGTTACCTTCCTTACCTTCCTCTCAGTGATGAACAAAAGTATCGTTAACTCCCCCTTGTGGAGAGATTTCAACCTGCTTGCGCTCTAGACTATAATTTAGTGCATAATTCTGTAATTAAACAGCATTAAGGAGCTGTCAAATAAACTAATCAATCACAAGTCTTAATGCCAACTGTTTTTATTATTATTATTATTATTATTATTATTATTATTATTATTATTATTATTATTATGTTGTTGTTGTTGCAGTTCAGTTCTGGTATAGCGACCCAGCTACAGTCCAGCATGATCAACACATCTGTGCATTTGAATTCAGAAAAGCCCAACTACTCATTGTTTGTATAACACTGTGAGCATCTCTCATTCTTTGTGTATTTACAATATCTCTCCTGTTGTGTTGTTTTGATTTGCAGGGGTGCAGGGACAGGGGGCTTGGGTTTGACCATTGAGGGTGCCTCTGAGGCTAAAATGTCCTGTAAGGACAACAAGGATGGCAGCTGCAGCGTGGAATACGTTCCATTTATACCTGGAAACTATGATGTTAACATCACATATGGAGGGCAGCCTATTCCAGGTCTGTTCAGCTGGAAGCTCTTCTTGATCTGAATGAATATATCATAATAAGTGGTCTTCATGCTTATAAGCTTGATCTGCACTTTGAATACTGTTTCTGTGCTGATTAAGTGAACTCCTAAGCAGTTCATTCTACAAAACCGATGTCTCATCTGTCTCATCATGTGATTACACACAGAAAAGTAGATTAAACCCCAGAAAAGAAGTGTAATCACTGTTTTTTGTCACTGCTCTGGAAAAATGAGCTCAGAACAGAACAATGCAGTGCATTATGGGTATCTGCTATCTGCTAGGGTACATCAGTTGTAGACTACTTATTGTGGTGCATTGTGGGATTGCACTGAACATTCTGCTTGTTTTCAGACACCACTACAAAATGTCATAGTGCACTATATAGTGAATAGGGCAGTTTCAGGCACAGCTAATAAGAAATATATGAAACTGATGATTTTGTGATGTTTAGATTACTGCTCATGTACACTTAAATACACACACATGTCAAAATGTGGTAACCAGAGTATAAGTGGGATACCAGTTATCTGTTATACCTAATTAATGGACTTGGTGGAGGAAACTTCGTTCTTTGACTCCACCTCATCCATGAATGTAGTATAATAAGACACCTTGAAGGTCGTTGTCTTTACACAGTGGCCACTCTGCTCTATAACGGTTAATATTGTTTGTGTTCTGCAGGCAGTCCTTTCCGTGTTCCTGTCAGAGATTTGGTGGATGTGAGTAAGGTAAAGTGTTCTGGTCCTGGACTGGGGGGTGGAGTCAGAGCTCACGTCCCACAAACCTTCACTGTAGATGCCAGCAAGGCAGGTGTAGCCCCATTGGAGGTCCAGTTGTATGGTCCAGCAGGTGAGAAACAGTCTGAGTGGACAGTAGGTGTCTACTGTACTGTTTGGAATCATTTTTGATGGTGACGATGATAAACTGTTTGGATGGTGATATATTCTACATCATTTTATATTTAGCCTGGTGCTAAAGTCCAGTTCTGCACCTTTATTATACCTGCTGTTGTTACTGGGCTGCTATGCCAGTTTTCTTCCTTTCAGTGATGCACAGAAGTAGCATTAGCTCCCCCTTGTGGACAGTCTGCTAAACATGAATGCTAAGCATGTCTTTGCTTTGAATTCAAAATAACTTCTTCCTCTTTCTGTTAATAAATAAGAACATCATAGCTGGCAAAGTTAAGGCTGAGAGAGAGGGGGGGAGATTTTCTGGGTTGCCCTGAGAAAATATGCAGTCCAGGGGCAGCAGAAACTTTCATTTTCAAGAAAAATTTGGGCCTGGCATTGAAAGATTCAGAACAGCATCCACCCTAAACACCACAGTTCAGTGACAAGTAACGCACAGTTGTTTGCTCCCCTTTGCATCTGGCGTGGGTTGCCAGATACCACTACACAAATCCCTTGCAGAAACTGAGCCACTTGAATTGTGTAATGATAAAATTGGCAGATTAACAGGAGAAATGAGCAGAAATTAGGAGTGAAGTTCAGGAGTGTTGGCAGGAATGGGTCATTAATCCTCTCCACTGATCACTGCTATATCTCTTAGGTGCTGCAGAACCGGTCACTGTCATCAATAACAGTGATGGAACTCACACAGTGAACTACACACCTGCTGAGGAGGGGCCGTATACAGTGTCTGTCAAATACGCTGACAGGGACGTTCCCCGCAGGTCAGCTCACACACACACAGTCATCATCAGCTATATCACTAAAAATGTAACATAGTAAGAATATTATTACAATATTTCATTTTTCCATCATTTAATATTTAGCGAGTCATGTAACTATGGCTGCGTTCACATTACCAGGCTGAAGTGACTCAAATCTGATCTTCTGGCTCAGATCTTTTCAGGGCTGTGTGGACGTGTCAAATCCCATCTTTTCTAATCAGATTTGAGTCACTTTCATATGTGGTTCTAGATCACATACGTATCTGATCTGTGGACATGCGACTTGAATGTGACAGTCAGATCAGATTTCATGTCTCTTTTTGCTTGTAGCCGGTGAGCCAGCGCTGGCTTCTCTCGTTTACTCACGTCGCTGTAAAAACAGCAAAACCAGCCAGCTGCATTTATTCACCTTCTTCACCTGATCATGTACAGTCCACCATCTGTTTACTGTCCTCCTGAGCAAAACACCATCACACATCAGCTGCTTACACGTCTGTTTTACCAGTTTTACTAAAATCAGTCGTCTCACAAATACAGGGTTGCCAGATCCCTCAGATCCTTCTTTATTACTGCTGGTACTTTTGGATAATTGTGCTGTCTGTTGATAATCATCTCACATTCATCTTCAGTTTGGAGATTAAATATTGAATAACAGGATCAGTATCAAAGTCAAATTATTGGTATTTGTATAAAAAAAACAATAAAAGTAGACTATAATCCCTCTCCATCCCTGCAGTCCATTTAAGGTCCACTCTGGTCCAGCCCATGATGCCAGTAAAGTCCGTGCCAGTGGTCCTGGACTGGACACGGCTGGAGTAGCAGCGAGTCTGCCAGTGGAGTTCACTATTGATGCCCGAGATGCTGGGGAGGGACTTCTGACTGTGCAAATCCTGGTGAGCTTCACATAGTTCACATCAAATGCACCTCACAACCTCTTCTGTTCCTCCCAGTTCTTCATTCTTCAAGATTGTCCCAAGCAGAATTCCACCCCAATTCCCAAAGTTCCCTCCCTTCCTCCCCTCATAGAGTTTCTCTTCATTCTACAAATGTTTGGGTCTGAACAGATTGACAGTTTGTTTGTTGTAATGCTTGAACATTGTAGGACCCTGAGGGAAAACCAAAGAAAGCCAGCATTCAGGACAATAAAGACGGCACCTACACTGTGTCCTATGTGCCTGATGTGACGGGCCGTTACACCATCACTATAAAATACGGAGGAGATCAGATTCCCTCATCTCCATACTCCATCCAGGCCCGACCCAGCGGAGATGCCAGCAAGTGCCTCCTCTCAGGTAAACACACACATCAGGTCAGCTTTATGACATCATTCTCATTGTATTGTGGGTCAGAAAACTATTTGGACAATATTAATGCCATTTGTTTTATACATGTACACATGGTCAGAGAATCTCATGCATTTACAGGTTTAAAATGTCCCTATTTTTAAAGGCCAAACTTGTGCATATAAGAGATAAATATCCATATAATTACAAATAAAAAGCTCACAATTTAAGGGCATGCAGTTAAACATCCACATATTTAGTGTAAAAGCTCACATACTTCAGTGTGATGTATGTATTAAATGTCTATATATGGGTTAAATATCAGTTATTTAAGGGTTAAACACAACCCATGCATTTAAGTGATAAACAGAGAGGTTTTGTTTCCACTGTACTGATCTGTATCTGTTACATTTGTCTGCAGTGTCTATTGGAGGACATGGAGTTGGTGAGATTTACTTTCGCTTTCTTTTTTACAGCCTAAATGTGCTTTTAATTCAGGAACAAAACTGAAATATCAGCATTTATTAGAAAATGTTGTTGTTGTTTGTCTGTGTAGGCAGTCTGGGGCCCAACATTCAGATGTGTGAGGAGACAGTGGTCAGTGTGGATGCTAAGGCAGCTGGAAAGGGGAAGGTGACCTGTAAGGTTCTCACTCCAGATGGAGCTGAGCTGGACGTGGATGTCGTGGAGAATTCAGACGGCACTTTTGATATTTACTACACTGCCCCTGAACCCGGAAAATATGTCATCACTATCCGCTTCGGTGGGCAACATGTTCCAAACAGCCCCTTCCACGTACAGGTAAACAGCACCTGTGTGGGCGGAGCCTG
This sequence comes from Crenuchus spilurus, assembly GCA_036984385.1. Lineage (NCBI taxonomy): Eukaryota > Metazoa > Chordata > Actinopteri > Characiformes > Crenuchidae > Crenuchus > Crenuchus spilurus. Next base: position 49,225 of record BRDA01070065.1, read on the forward strand.
CCTGACTCATTACAGCCATCTGTCAACCTCTGACCTCAGGATGCAGTTGGGATATGATCTTTAGGAAGTTGGAATTATTTCACCAATCTTCTTCCGTTTTCTTATTTTTTACCAGATGTTTGCCTGCTAACTCATCCCAGTTTTCAAGATATAAACACCAATCCAGTTTAGAAATGTTTAGTTTGAACAGAGATGGTACAGATTGTTATGACGAACAGTTTCTGCATAACAAACGTTAATCTTCTGAATTTTTTAGAGGGTGAATTATGTGGAAACGTTTGTGCCTCCACTTGTATAATTTTGATAAAAACACCCACCAGTCCTAGCAACCACCTAGTACACTTTAGCATCCACATCAGAGACCACAACAACCGCCTAGGTACACATATCCACTTCAGAGGCCACATCAACAAATTAGGTTTACCATAAAACACCCCTGGAACTCTAGCAGACGCTTAGGAGACCATAAAAACTGAGTAACAACATCTTGTCAACTACCAAGTTACACCTTAACATCCACTTAGGCAACCATAGCAATTGAGTACCCTTAAAAAATGTCTGCACAGTACTATCATGGTAGTACCAAGGGCAGAAACACCTTATCAGCCACTTCAGACATCAGTGCAAACACCTACCCTGTGTCCCCGAAAAAAAGACAGTGTCTTATATTAATTTTTGCTCCCAAAGTTGCACTAGGTCTTATTTACAGGGAATGTCTTATTTTTCCATAAAAAATAATTCTAATTTATTGTTGAACAAAAAAAAAAAACATTTATTATATACAGAGAAAAAATAAATTAATTAATATTACAGAAAATATTGATTAAAGTTAGTAAGTGCTTAAAGTTAAGTAAGTGCTTAATGCAGCTGCTTTTAATATTTTACTGCATTCTAACACTTTATGAACATATTTGCTAAAACAAGTAAATATGCTTATAATCCACCTCACTTTAGTGAATATTTAAAGTACTGAGCTACAAGTCCAAATGCTAAAGGGTTAATGCAGCCGCTATTAGCTAACATCTTCAGAGGAACAGCCTTTATCACTTTAATGACTCTTACCGGCTGCCTCTCTAGACTTTGCACATATATGACTTCTGTACAGTATGTTAGTTAGTCTGAATGCCGTGCAGAGACTTTTGGACAGCGGGCTCTTGCAGTATGGTGAATGTAAACACACGATTTCTCACTTCTCTGGACACTACTGGCTGTGTGCTGCACGTCTTGTTTCCCTTTTTTTTTCCTTCTAAACAAAGTTTGATCTGATTGGTTCTTCCTGTTTTATTTTTTAAACATTTTTCCATTGGACAACAGGTGCTTCTTATATATTTATTTTCTCTTATTTTGCTTTTGGTTTTAATGTATTATTTGGTTTATTTTCACTTTTATTTATCGACACCCGAGTTTGATTCCACAGCACAAAAACTTTGCTAGGTCTTAGTTTCGGGGGAGGCCTTATATTTAGTAAAACCTCTACTAGATCTTATTCTTGGGGTATACCAGAGCAACCACTTCAGAGACCATAGCAAACAATTAGAAGACCATAACAAGCTCCTGGACACTACCTTGCAATGCCCTTGGACCTGGGGAGAGCTTAGGCTGCAGGGTCACTCTGCATTTTGTTCAGGAAATGTGTTCTGTAATCTGGTTGTTAAACGGACGTGAATTGTCATCTTTAGATTGCATTACATTGTATTTTCACATCATGTTTACAGATGACTCTGTAGCTCCTGTATAGTTAATCAAACATCTCCTGTTTAATTTAGGCTACAAAAGAGCCGGTTGTGCCGAGAGACACCAAGCAGCCCCTGTTCCGCCCCATCAACCTGCTCATTCCTTTCACGGTCCAACAGGGTGCTCTCAGCGGTAAGTCCATCTGCTCCTCTACAGGAGCTACAGCACTGATCTCAGTACTACAGACAGATCAGCTTCTGTCTGATATGTACTCATCCTGGTGTTTTACAGGTGAGGTTCGCATGCCTTCAGGGAAGACGGCACGGCCTCTGATCAGAGACAACAAGGATGGGACAGTCACTGTGAAATACGCTCCGACAGAGAGAGGCCTGCACGAGATGGACATAAAATACGATGGAAACCACATCCCAGGTCAGGAAGCCCTGTTATTTCACACCACCGTGTAGCTTGTGATGGTGTTATAAAATGTTATGCATGAACTGAATTAGCTAAATGAGCTCAGTTCAGTTTTTTTAGTGGTTCACATGTAAATAATGTCACTAACAATGTTTTGATCCAACATAGATTACAGTGGTGGTGATAGGAACTAGACGTCACAATGTCAAAAATGACACATATACAGCTGTTATATTTACTCTCTGAAGCCACCAGTGAACCTACAGTTTTCTGTGTATCATATTAAATGAAGATGGTAAAAGGTCAAAGGTCAAACATTCCACAAATTATTAATGATAAGCGTTTATTAAACAGTTTCATTAAGCTGTGCTGTCAGTACTGATTCACATCTGACAAGTTCTCCTTCAGTACTGACCTGATGGTGGTGAGTCAGGAATTGTGAGCTTCTAGAGACAGTACAAGGACTCTAATAGGACATCTCCTCCCACAGGAAGTCCACTGCAGTTCTATGTGGATGCTCAGGACAGTGGCATGGTTACAGCGTATGGACCCGGTCTGTGCCACGGTACAGTCAACAAACCGGCCACCTTCACAGTGGTCACCAAGAACACTGCAGAAGGTAACCACTCCTACCTACCTAACTACTAACCAACCAACCAACCAATCAATCAATCCACCCGCCCATCCTTCCATTTATCCACTCACTAAAATCTTCCATCCCTCTATCATAGCTAAAGTAACTCATTGATCTGTTTCACATCAAATGTAAATAAGTGTTTACATTCATTGTTTACTGAAGCTGTGCTGTGTCCTGCAGGTGGACTTTCTCTGGCAGTAGAGGGGCCATCCAAAGCTGAGATCAGCTGCAAGGACAACAAAGATGGAACCTGCACCGTGTCCTACCTTCCCACTGCACCTGGAGATTACAACATTATTGTGAAATTTGATAATAAGCACATTCCTGGCAGCCCCTTCACGGCCAAGATCACAGGTAGAAGTTGTGCTTAAAGAAAAATGAACAAAACTACTCCACACACCACAAGCTGCTGTTTATACTCCACAAGTTTTAGGAGTTTATGATGAGTACGACACTCAGGTGTGCTGTTCTGCACAGGTGATGATTCCCTGAGGACGTCTCAGTTGAATGTGGGCACGTCGGCTGATGTTTCACTGAAGATCACAGAGACTGACCTGAGCTCACTGACTGCCAGCATCAGAGCACCGTCTGGCGCAGAACAGCCCTGTCTGCTCAAAACACTGCCCAACCGCCATATTGGTCAGCAGCACATACACCACCTCACTCCCTAACACCACTGTCTGCGTCTGCAGATATCTAATCTGAGTTATTCAGTACCTACTGTTTAATATTCATCATTTACTATGAATTATTTGTTATCCTGTGTGAATTATTCAGTTTTCACTATGAAACCAGTATGTATGTCCTGTCATTTGAAGGCATCCTTAAAGTTGAATGAAGTAAACTTTTAAAGTCAGTATCTTGTTTCTCCTGACAGGCCTGTCCTTCACTCCTAAAGAAGTTGGGGAGCATGAGGTGAGTGTGAGGAAGAGCGGAAAGCACGTCAACAACAGTCCCTTTAAAATCATGGTCGGTCCATCTGAGATCGGAGAGGCCAGCAGGGTCAGGGCCTTTGGGAAAGGCCTGGTGGAGGCACACACCTTTGAAGTGGCTGAATTCTTTGTGGACACAAGAAATGCAGGTGAGTCTTCAGGATATGAGAAAAAATGGAAAAAGAAACAGAGGCAAAGAGAGAAACAGCAAGAGTGAGAAGTAAGGAGTGATTGAGAGAAACAAAGAGTGAGAGGCAGAGGGAGAAAAAGAAGCAAAGAGAGTGAGAAAAGCAGGGAGAGAATGAGAAGCATAGAGTGAGAGAGAGTGAGAGAAGCAGAGAGAGAGAATGAGGAAAGCAGAGAGAATGAGAAGCAGAGAGAGTGAGAGAAGCAGAGAGAGTGAGAGAAGCAGAGAGAGTGAGAGAAGCAGAGAGAGAGTGAGAGAAACAGAGAGAGAGTGAGAGAAGCAGAGAGAGTGAGAGAAAAGCAGAGAGAGAGAGTGAGAGAATAGCAGAGAGTGAAAGAAAAGCAGAGAGTGAGAAGCAGAGAGAGAGTGAGAAGCAGAGAGAGAGTGAGAAGCAGAGAGAGAGTGAGAAGCAGAGAGAGTGAGAAAACCAGAGAGAGAGAGAAGCAGAGAGAGAAGCAGAGAGAGTGTGAGAGAAGCAGAGAGAGTGTGAGAGAAGCAGAGAGAGTGAGAAGCAGAGAGAGAGTGAGAGAAGTAGAGAGAGAGTGAGAGAAGCAGAGAGAGTGAGAGAAGCAGAGAGAGTGAGAGAAGCAGAGAGAGTGAGAGAAAAGCAGGGAGAGAGTGAGAGAAAAGCAGGGAGAGAGTGAGAGAAAAGCAGGGACAGAGTGAGAAGCAGAGAGTGAGAAGCAGAGAGTGAGAAGCAGAGAGTGAGAAGCAGAGAGTGAGAAGCAGAGAGAGAGAAAAGCAGATAGACAGAGAGAAGCAGATAGACAGAGAGAGAAGCAGATAGACAGAGAGAGAAGCAGAGAGAGAGAGTGAGAGAAGCAGAGAGAGA
>BRDA01070072.1:0-12880 GCA_036984385.1 Crenuchus spilurus
TTATGTTAGTCATGTCATACTAATGACCCTTTCATTATCATAACACTACGACTGCAAGAGGAAAATAATTTAACAGAGGACGAGGGATGACCCTTGGTGAGCTGTGTGGGTTTGTGTGTGTGGCTGTTGTAGAGCAGTGGCTAGAGGAGCAAGGCCCATGCTTTATCAGACATACAGAGACAGGAATGACGAGTGAGCACACTCAAAAGCAACCCTCAGCACTTCTCTCTCTCTCTCTCTGTCTCCCTCTCAGCTGTGTTAGCACAACACTTTCAGAGGTTACCATTCAATTAAGCCTGCCTGGCCGTCTCAGGCCAGACAAAGAGCCCCCATCCCCCCACCCCCACCCTCTCCACGGCTCGCCCCTCTACCAAACTTGTAATTACAATGTTCTACACTCTGCTCCGCCATGACCCACTGTAAAATATGACCATCAATTCCACCATTATCTCCTCATCGGGATTCCTGGCTGATGGCTGAGATTGGGCGGCCCGTGCCGGGCGTCAGGATGAAGAATATCACGCCGCTATCTTCCATAATGAATTACTTTAACTTTTAACCTCCTGGATTTGCGCTTGAACTTATCACCGCAAATCATCACTTTTTTTTTTTGCTCGTCTTTCTCTTTTCTACCCCCCCACACACACCTTTTAACAGCATCCACTAAATTAAAACATAAAGTCAGTCCATTTAGGAAGTTGCTGCTGCAGCATTTGTCTGATGGCCGATATGGATAGTATGGATAAAAATGATGTAAAATTATTTTTAAAAAGAATGATTAAAAAAGGGAGAATATCCTTTAAAACCTAACAAAACCTCTCTTAAGGGAGATTGGTGGGGATCTTAATGTGGCCAGCACATCCACAAACAGAGAGGACATAAATCACTACACACAGGATAAGTGTGCATGTGTGTGTGTGTGTGTGTGTGTGTGTGTGTGTGTTCTCCACACCAAATGCTTTTATGCATTAACAAGACCACTTACACTCACCGAAAGTGAATGTGAGTGTGTTCTCTTTTGGAAAAACCTTGACCAACGCTGATTTTTCTCCTCATCATAAAACAATATGAGGGCACAATGTAGGACTGACCATTGTTGAAGGTCATTCAGCTTCAGGTGTGTTATTGTACAATGGATATTCTCTCACAGCTGTGTCCTTGGTCCACCACTAAGAGCTTTAAATTCATGTGTTTACTTACTGGAATACTTACGGATTCAGCCTGCTCAAAGGTGCGCTTGTGTAAGCCAGATTCAGGATCCCTTTATTTGCTACTATTTTTCTATCCTTGAATGAGCTGACAAGTATTTTAATAGCATGCTGCAAATGCAGGAGCAGCGGGGCTATTTGAGCCAGAATGGGGGTTGATGAATGGGAACTGGGCTGCTGTGGACTTTGGGGCCAAACCTTGACCGGGGGCGGCTTGCCAGCGTCCAGCACTGAGTGCAAGACACCTTAGTAGGCACAAATTCCACTAGAGACTCACTGGGTGTTTGGCATGTGAGGTTGGCACTTCACTAAAGTAAGCAAGAGAGCCAGATAGACCTGAACTCTTATTCAATTTATAATATCAGCTATAACATTAAAACCACATCTACAGTCATTGGCCACGTTATCAGTTCCGTAGGTGCACTGAGAGCAGGTATTATTTGGGTGTTGGATCATTCTTAGTGGCATTGATGTGGTGGTGTGCTGGTGTGTGTTCTGGTATAAGTGGATCAGTTTTACTCAGTGTCACTGCTGGACTGAGAATAGTCAACCAACCAACCAAAAACTGCTGTTGGCAACTTCTTGTGTCCAAAGTCTAGAGGATGACCACCTCAACCAATGTTACCAGATGAGCTACTGTCTCTACAGTGTGGACAAAAACATGGTGGGATACTTACTGTTATCAAACTTCACCTATGCCTACTCTTCAGCTTTATATAGCATCAATGTAAAGTTCACCCAGTTAGCTGAGGCATTCCTTATGGTTCTTCTGAATGCCAGGTTTGGGAGCTGGTGCTGTGTGCTCTCATGGCGCGGGTGTTGGGTTTGGTGTTGGTTTGTCCCATGCCCCTGTGCCCTCTCTGTGGCATTCTAGGAGCACAGCTGCTTGGACATGCAGGCTCCATATGCCGGTGGCAGTGGGGCGCACCAAAGCATCAGCACAGGTGATCAATCACATGGCCTCTACGCCACACTCCAGCACGACCAACACATCAGCCCACAGACTTTTTTCATTCAGGTTAGATCTTCTTTAATCAACAGAGATGAAAATACACCGTTAAGTAGTTTTACTAGTAAAGTCTCATTGTAGTATTTGTCCTGTAGTGCAGAGGTGGACCCAGCATAGCAAGGTTATGATTAATATAAGATATAATAGTAGTGATATAAATCAGTTATAGTACTTGCAGAGCAGATTTGTGGTCCAGTACATATAACATGATGAGGAAACCAGGTTGTCATGCTGAGATAACACTTGGAGTAGCAAGAAACTTTTAAGCAGCACTGAAAACACAGTGTTGATTTTTAATTAATACTTTATATATAAAGATTTTTGGCAGACAATGGTTCAGTTTTGGTGTGTTTAAACCCCTGGCCACTGGATGCTAGTGTTATCTATCTTCAGCCATTAGAGTCTTTCTGACCAACAAGTAGTGTATGTGTGCACCACGGTCGTAAAATTTGATTTAAAAAATTACACATTATTTCCTTGATTACAGTATCACAATATATGGCAATATATCAAATCATAACCCCTGTAGCATCGTACATGTCTTATCGCCAGGTCCTTGCCAACACAGCCCTGTCTATAATCTGCATAGTTCATTGCCTGCATCTTTGATTCAAGCAAATTACACAGCAAGTGGTTGAATTATTTTATTATAAGCTGTTGTAATGGTTTCAGTTTTGATTGAGTCTGTTATACTCAGATGAAGCTTCCATACATGCTCAACCCTGTAGCAAACACCACTGCTGCACTGCCTACAAAAAATACCATTGTAGCTATGTTGTGTTGTAATGTGCAGTTCTTTATTTTCTGCCCAATGTGTGTTTGGTATCAACCTGCCCATTTGTTGATTCTCCCTATCACTTGTAATGTCTGACTCTAAGAGGGTGCAGACTAACACAGGCCTCCTACGATGCATGTGAAGTCAAGCTCCACCTCTTTTCAAACTGCTGCCAATACATCGCTACCAGGCAGCCAATGTACTCGGAGGAAAGCGCAGGATCCCCAGTTCTGATGGATCACTGGGCAGTTGGCTGACATTACTTAGTAGTGCTGGGGAGTGCCATCTTACCCGCCCGGAGAGACCACGCCCAATTCTGCTCTCTCGAGCCCCAGCTGCCAATGGCAAGCAGGATTCGAAGTCGCGATCCTCAGAGCATAGTGACAGCGCTTGAGTCCATTGAGCCACTTGGGGCCCCATGTTCTAACAAAAACCCACAAGTAGGGACACAAAAATTAGGTCATGCCATTCAGTCTCTGTGGGAAAACAAGCTCACATTTCTTCACCAGACCAAATGTTTCTTGGAATTGGTTCAGTGTTGATATTTCAAAAACTGCAGGAAGTGTTAGCAGACAAAAATCTAAGAATAATCTAATAAAACTATATTTTAAGTTATATATAGTTATATATAGTTTTATATCATATTTATATTTTCAGTTTATATAACTGATACATGAAGAGATCAGTGCAGGTGGTCAGCTTCTCTGGTTTTACTGATCATTTTACTTTTATTGTATAAACTACTAACAACATCCATCAATTATCTTCTGCTTAATCCTGGTCAGGGTCCCGGTGATTCCCCTACCCATTCACTGGGCAGGACACCACACCATCCCAGCTAAACTCATGCCAGGGCACTAGTCCATCTGCAGACACACACACACAAGGATAATTTAGAGTACCCAATTTACCTGACCTTCATATTTTTGAAGTTTGAGAGGAAACCAGAGACCCCAAAGGAAACCCCAGCACACACAGGGGGAACATTGAAACTCCACCCAGATGGAAACACAAACACAAGACCTCAGCGCTGAGAGGCAAACATGATAACAACCAAACCACCCTGCTGCCCACTACTGACAACATTTCCATCAAATAAAAATATTCTCATTTAGAGTATTTAGCTACAGTCACTCAACAACTGTTCAAAATGTGATCCCATCAGGGAAAACTGGGTCAAAGTCATTTTTTTTTCCAAATACGAGTTATATGAGCACATCCACAGTACTGGGAACCAGTTCTGGGACATGGAACTTCAAAATTAAACTAGTCACAAAATGTGCAAACAAGTCCAAGTAAGCTAAATTAGACACTATGAAATCAGATCTTGTTTTACTTTTTTTTTTTCGAAAATTGTCCAAGAATCAAGTCACTGCTTTAGATTCTGTTAGTTACATGGTTTCCATTGTGCATAAACTTGCTGGTTTATTAAAAACATTACAGTTTTATCATTATGGCACAAACCTACATATGACAAGTCTACTTTGGGCACAGACCTCATTCCTGATGGTCCAACCTACAATATTTGATATGTGCCTGTTAAATGGAAACCGTAACCGTAACAATCTAAAAAGTTTCCCAATTCAACAACAAACATATACAATGATTTAGAAAACAAAAACCCTTCTAACACGACAGAAGATGATAAACGTGTTCATTTAATGCAATTTATACCATCAATTATCCACTAAATATAATTTATAATAAATTGTGTAGGTTACATGGAAACCTTAAGAACTAATTCCCAGTACTGTGGATATGCTCAGATGCATATTTGTAAAGACTATTGTTAGAGGAAGCCTCACACAAAGTTTCGGCCAATTATCTCTCATACTTTCAGAGATATAGCTTTCAGAATCTCAGCTGTTTATTTGTGTTACAAGATATTAATACATCAGAAATACTTAAAATTTAATCAAAATAAATCCAAATATAGCAGAAATGAAAGACGACGCTGGCTAAAGTCGCCCTGTTTACATCAGCTGAAGACATCTGACCTGCTCACGTTTGGCGGTTGGATACATGAGCTCAAACACATTTCTACAGTGAAGAGAAGTAGTTCAGGAGCCGAAGGTACCTCTGCAGTAGAAGTAGTTCTACATCAGAATTTGAGAGGTAATGGAAACCCATTTTTCGGTACAATCTGCAAATTTGCTGAATGAATAATTGCACAAAACAACTTTTTTGGTGAATTTAAGTTTTGTTTTTATCAAAACATGTGCTACAATAGATATTTGAGACTATTATCTTTCATTTGCAGCAATAAAACCTAGCAGCTAAGTTTTGTCGCTAATGTGAGTAACAGGCTGAACAACACAATATCTCAATAAGTTACCCAGCAACTTTGGCCTGGTTTTCCCTGGCAGGGTCACAAATAAGAAAACAAATGCACAATAAAAATAATAAATCAAAAATCTAAATAAACAAAAAGTGTTTTCAGACCTCAGCTGTTGCAAAGAAAGTTGATATAGATTTTTAACAGCACTGTGCTAATGTTTTAACTTAAGAAAATTTCAGAAATCAGTCATTCTCCCTCACTCATTCACTGTTGGGTGACTTCATGCCAAAAAATCAAGCAGCTCAACTGTGTTTGATGGCTTGTGATCACCTTGATCAAATTCCAGAGGTGTTCAATAGGGTTCAGGTCTGGAGATTGGTATCTTGTGATATAAAGACAAGGGTTATATAATGAACATGTGCTCATCTGTGCTCGGTAGCACAGAAGTAGAAGTCAGTCAGGAATCTTCTAACCAGGGCTACAGGCAGTGTGGACAGTAGTGGAGTACATTTACTTGAGTACTGTACTTAAATACAATTTTGGAGTATTTCTCCTTTACTTGAGTATTTATTTTTTGGTGAACTTTCACTCCACTACATTTCAAAGACAAATATTGTACTTTCGACTCCACTACATTTCTAGGAAGCTTGCCATTACTCGTTCCTTTTGACTCAGCATAGCTTTGCGTCTGCTGTTCCTCTTTTTCTTTTCTGAAATGCAATTGGCCACTAGAAATGCACGAGGTATCAATAGTTTGATGCTTTTTTGATACTACAATGCTTCAAATGATTAGATTCTGTAATACTCGATGCTTTTGGTAATATAGCTCAGTGGTGGGCAACTCCAGTCCTGGAGGGCCGGATTCCTGCAGAGTTTGCTGATCTATCTGATCAAACACACCTGATTCAACTAAGCAGGCAATTGGCAGGTTTAATTGTATTGTCAGAGCAAAAACATCACCAAACTGTGCTGGACACCGGCCCTCCAGGGTTGGAGTTGCCCATCCCTGCTATAGCTAGTACTATAGTCAAAATTTGATTCACTTATTCAGAGCATCTGAATCAAATTGCACGTGCTTTGAATCAGTATTCTGAATAAATGAATCAAATTGCGAGTACTAATTTGACTCAGATGAGCGACACACAAGCCAGCTGCGTAGTTAGTTTAATATTGGACATTCGTTTTCCACTTTTTTTTCCCCGATATTCGTAGTTCCGCTTTTCCTCATGTAACGCTCTGAAGCCGGTCTTACTTCAGACTTTCAGCTCCGGCCCAGGTAGTGAGCTTTGAGGGCAGGTGAAACATGAAGCACATGTGATTCAGGGACTCATACTCACTTTGGTCGTATTCACTTGTTAATTTGTTAATTCACAAATGAACAAAATAAAGCATCCCAAGCTTGCCCCCCCCCCCAAGAGACGTTACTTTTAGAACTAAAACAGTAAAATAAAAGAGCTAGGTCCAGTGATCTTGGTGGTACAGCACAACACTTGCTGATTCTCTCCGTTCTTATATGGCTCAGGGTACACATTACTCAACACGGGCCGTTACACTCAATCAACAGCTAACAAGGCGCAGATTTACCAGCACAGTTACAGTTCCGAGGTGAAATAGACGAAGACAACAAACTACAACCACAAAATTGACTGAAATTCACATGTTATGATGAAGCCTGGATGCAGGTGCTTAGCTTTCTGTTCGCTCTGGTTACAAGCTGCTACAGTTTTAGGGACTACCCAAAGAAATGTGTTAGAAACATCCATGTGGTTAGCATTATTCATTTTAGCCATTTACATGATTTTTATTTTTGATTTTGTTGATTTTTTTTAATGAAATATTAGTAATAATGTGATATATATGTAACTTCATACACATTCATATATTTTTGTCTTTGTAATTTTTCTAACATTTGTTTTATGTACAATTATAAAAAATAATCATGTTATGATGTGAATGATGTGAAACCAACTTATTAAAATACAGACATATATTCACATATCCAGACATACAACAAGACTTATTTTGGAACATAGTGACGTTATTTGTATATTAATGACAAAAAATGATCAAATAAATCTGTTAATCTTCCATGTTATTTAACATAATGATGTAAATTCAACTTAGTAACATAGAGATAAGTATTCTACATGTACTACAAGACTTATTTCGGGTCATAATGACGTTATTTGTTTTTAATTAGAAAATAATCAAATAAGTCTATTAATCTCTCATATGATTAAAGCTAATGATGTCAATTCAACTTACTCATATAGAGACAAGTATTCTACACAAACTACAAAGGATATTTTGGGACATAGTGTCGTTATTTGTCATTTATATTTTATATATAGTTATATTTGTTATTTATATTTCTTCCGATAATTGTGCGACGGTCCCTAACACTCACTGCTGCTTGTAGACAAAGCTAAGCTCCTGCACCCTGGCTTCTTCATAAGTGAATTTTACTAAATGTTGTGGTTGTAGTTTGTTGTTTTTGTCTATTTCACCATGAAACTATAACTGTACTGGTGATTCTGGGTTTTGTTTACTGGTGAGGAAAAACAGAAATACGAATATCAAACAAATGTACAATATTAAACTAACTTTACCACAGTGACAAAACAGGCAACAACAGTACCTTGGCTAAGTGTTTGGCTGACAAGCACTGCAACCTCTACAAAGAGCTGAAAACTCAACCGGTTAGTAAAGTTAATGGCTACGCCACAGAGCTTTATGTGGTTGGTGAAATATTTCTTTTGTAACAGTTTACTTCGACAATAAGCTAATTACTCTCCTTCACATGTGAACTCATGATGATGCTCACGTGTTCACATTTTCATCACTGTTAGCTGTAATGCATGTAGACTACCTTATCAGTCAATTTAATGTGACTGATTTTAAACTGTAAAATATTAGTGTTTAAAACAGAGTAGTGATTATAACTTCAAATTATCATTGTTCATCTCACTTTTTACTCTGTAGTCAACTTCCATCACTACTTCAAGTTCATCCAATCAGGCTACCATTACATCTGTTCTAGACAGGCAGGCGGGGAACCTTACACAGATATATAAACTCCCTAACATCTGATTATAGAACTAGAAAAGCCATGTTTGAAGTATGTAGTATATAGTAATTTTATTGCTTTATTTAGCAAAGTTTAATTTTAATTTAATTTTAAAATTCAATCTGATGCTGAACGACAAATGATAAAAATAGTTGTCCTATTTTTTATTGCATTTTTATGCTGAAGTTTTACAGGTGGTGTACAGTAGACTTTTTGTTGCAGAGTGGTTCTACATGTCAATATATCATCAAGTGGTTTCAGCAAGTTCTGAAAAAGCAACAAGGTTCTGTAAAAGCACTCAATACAGCAATGTACTGATATTAGAAAATATAATTTGCACTTTTGAATACTTGAGTATTTTTAAATGCATGTACTTTTGAATACTTAAGTATTTTCAAAAGTAATTACTTCAGTACTTTAACTTGAGTAAATTTTTGACTGAACAACTTTTACTTGTAGTTGCGTAAATTTTGACCATGAGTATCAATATTTTTACTTAAGTACTAGAGTTGAGTACTTTGTCCACCACTGGTTACAGGAGCCCAACTCAGCCAGAACAGTAAGGTTGCTATAGTGCCTCTGATTCAGGTAATCAAAAGACTCATAGTTCATTAACTGTAAAGAGCAGTCAGGTGTGCTGGGGCTTGAAATTGAACAAATACTGTTTGAGAAAGAACTGAGGGTCCCTGTAGACAGCACTGGGAACCACTGGCCATCAGAGGAAGTTTGTACAGTCTAGAAATTACTACGACTATGTCCTCAGTACACCGGCCTTGACCACTGAGTGCAAGACATGTAGTGTGTAACAAAAAACAACAAAGACTGCAGTCAAGTCATTACCCTATATTACACACCATATTGTTAATTACTTCAGTGAGTGGCTTGGAACATCATGCAAGTGAGGATTCATGATGTCCATTTAGATGCTGAGCATGGAGCTTTAAGTAGTAAACACTGTATTGCACCCTAAAGATACTAAAGGTATTGAGATGCTATTGAGATCTGCAGAAATAAATTAACCTCTTATCAGTCCAATGTGTTCTTTAGGCTTTTCCATCTGAATCATTATACCCAAATCTTTATACTGCAATTACAAGAAATACATGATTTGTTTTTGTAAAAGAACCCTTTAAATAGCAGAAATACATCTCATTATTTATAATATAATAACACATGCTTACAATTTACTGCACACTTTTTTAGGCTGCATGTGACTGAAGGGACTTTATGTTTAACTTGCAAACATTGTAACTGATTTGTATGACAAGAGGACACCACTCAGCAGCACAGAAACAGATCAGTTTTATTTGTATATAACTGAAATATTAGGTGCCAAAAAACCACATTGGAACCACATTTGGTTTAAAGGCAGCCTAGAATAGAAAACTGTATTTTTCTTGGTATAGAACACAGAGAGTTCAGTGAATAGAATTTTTAGCGGAAGCAAAAGTTCTGCAATAAAAACGTAATGCTTCGGTGTGCATCAGTGTTTACCTAATCCAGTAATAAGTCACTCATTTGTTTGGCTTCCTGGCCAATCACAAGTTACTACACAACTTTAAAAGGAAGAATTTTTGTTTCACCTCTATCGATTGAAGGCGCTGACGCATCAACCAAACAATGTCCACACCAACCATTTGATTCATAACACCTTGCATGCCAACATCAATTATCTTCCATTTTTCTCTCCTCTAATTTTTTCCTCAGCTCTCTATTTTTTTGTTTCATTTCCAACCTATTCCAACCCTTTTCAGTGTAAGTACTGCCCAGCTGTAAATAGCCAATCAGAGCAGAGTTCATTAACAATTATCCATGACCTCATTATAAACGTTAAAACAGCTAGTTTCAGAAAAAGGTAAAATCATAGTTTTTTTAATAGGCATGTAAAACCATATCTGGATATTTTTCACCTCGACCAAATTCACGTACTTTCTATTCAGACACCAGAGAATAAACTGAACAGAATGAACTGATAAAGAAGGCAATCTAGAACCATATTTCTACAACAAGCCTGTTTGTAAGAGTGTTCTCTGCAAACATTTTGCAGGCCATTGGCGTGGAACTCCAAGTTCCTGGTGGGTTCTTCATCTGTTTCCTGCATGTGGCAGTTAAGACCCTTCTGGCTGTGGTATCTGCCCTCTGTGTTGTAATCTGCTTCGTAATCTGTCCATTATGGAGCAGTGATGCTGTGCGTGTCAGCAGGGCCTGAAGCTCAGGGCTCAGGATCAATAAAACCATTTGTGGGGGGGGCTCTGGGGGCTGTACGGGCCCTGTGTCCTAGGGGACGTCAATACTGTCGATTGGGTATTAAAGAGTACTCCATCAGCCTCCGGTCACAGGGGGCCCCTGTGTGTGGGACCCCAGGGATGGCAGGGTAACCTCCAGTGTGTATTAATACCAGGACTCTCCCTTGTGTGACACCCCATCCCTCCTGAGTATCGACAAGGGAGGTGACAAAGAGCTTGCTGGGTGCTGCTGAGAGGCCATACGGATCCAGAGTGTAGGATAGAGTTTGTGTGTGTGTGTGTGTGTGTGTGTGTGTGTGTGAGTGTGTGAGAGAGAGAGAGAGAGAGAGAGAGAGAGCGAGAGAGAGAGAGAGAAAGACTGATTTATAATAAGACACATATACTGTACATTTATAGCAATTCAAGAACATGAAGCATATAGTACACTGTATGTACTCTGCAATATAACTTACCATAAACAAAAGTGTGTGATATGGTAAGCACTTCCTTTATAAAACAAAAAAACAAAAAAAAAACCATTAAAAGAGAACTGCTTGGTCAAAGAAAAACGATGCTTACCTCCCATCAGGTCCTGGCTGTTTGGCTACTTTTTTCCAAATATAATTTTTTATTTACTTGTTAGATTAGCACAAGGACAAGGACACTTTACAATCAACACAATCTTTATACATACTAGAACTCAACCACACACACCAGAGAGAAGCGACAGCCAATCACACACAGCATACTCTCAACTGGGAGCGACCATCCACCTGGAGGACAGCATTGAGCATTTGAGGGATCACCCAGGACAGAGTGCCAAACCATACACAAACTATCCACACACACATACATTGACACACACCATGGTCATTTTTAGAGCAGCTAATTCACATAATCTCTAACGTTTTTGGATTATAGAAGAAAACCCATGCAGACACGACGAGAACATAGAAACTCCACAGATCAAGACTTGAACCCAAGACCACAGCAGTGAGAATAGAATGTGCTAACCACCAAGACACAGTGCTGTCAGAAAGTTGTCATCAGGCCTGCTTGGGTAGCAAGCAACAAAATGGAAAGTTTTAGACCAACATGTTAGCAATATGTAAACTGCATGTTAAATTATCATTAACAGGTTTTCCATTCTAATGTCTTACAAATTTTAACCAAAAGTCCAAAAACACTCAAGTGAAATACAAAATAAATGTTCCCATCAACTCTGCACAAGTTCCTGAAGAGAGCCAGAGAGAATGAAGATATACAATGTACAATATGCACATGAGTTTTGTTTGTCTTGCATCATTACATATTAAAAGGGAGCTTGAAGGCATTCAGTTCACTCACAGATTAAATTAGGGCTACATAGCAGGTATGTCTTCGGTTGGGGTGAAAAATATCCAGATTTAAAACCCTACAATTTTATCTCTTCTTGAAACCCTTTTCAGGAAGGTCATGACAAGGACCTTTTTTTGGTGTGCTCATGAATAATCTGATGAGCTCTACTCTGATTGGCTGGTTTACAGCTTGCAGCACACTGACACTAAAACTGGTATGGGTGCCAGAAAACAGGTGGGAAATGAAACAGCATCTTCCAAAATGAGAGATCTCAGGAAAACAGAGCAATGAGACAGACAAGGTGCATGGAACGTATCTGAGAAAGGAGGTGAGTAAAGAGAAACGAGGAGAGCTGAGGAAAAACAGAGAAAGGAGAAAGAAGAGCTACACAGTACAACAGAGAAGTGTCTGAGAGAGGAGAAGAGTGAAAGTTGCAATGAATTGAATGAATGGTGTTGAGAGGAAGTTGACCTCTAAGGTGAACTGAAAATGTAATAGTGGATGTGTGTCAGGTGTAAATTTTGGGGGTCAAGATATCTGAGGTTTGAATTGGCATGTTTTTGCATTTGTAGGAGGCGACAACAGTGTTTGAGGTTCTCGGTATGTCAGCACATGTCCTGAACTCTCCTTATTCAATTAAACCAAGATAAATACAGTTTCTAGGGCAACTTCTAGCATCATTTTTAAAATATAGTAGTCCCTCTCTATTTTGCGGTTTGACATTCACAGACTCGCTGTTTTGCGTGATTTCAATAAATATTAATGCAAAATAAATGTTGTCAAATTATCACTCTCGGGAAATTTGACATTTGTGGGGAATTTGATGTCCGGTACTGTGTACTTTTATTTACTACAGATGCATAGTGTGCGCTGTACAGTAAGATCTCTTTTACATTACATTACATTGCATTTAGCGGACGCTTTTATCCAAAGCGACTTACAATAGTGGGAAAGTACAGATGCGAAAAAATAATACTAGA
>BRDA01070073.1:0-17239 GCA_036984385.1 Crenuchus spilurus
GATGTATATGAAATACTTGCATTCTTTGGTCAGCTTTGAGTTAATAAAAAACGTATAAATCAGATTTAAAAATGGTTCATTTTTAAATTACTCACATTATTTTAATTACACTGAATGCAACAGTGGAATATTGAATAGAAACTATACATAACATTTATATTTTATAAAATATAAATTTACAGACATTTTTATTGCTGGACCTTACTGTATATCACTATAATAAATTAAAATCAACTCACCATTTTCAGACTGATGAAAGTGAATTACTGCTACTACAGTGGTGCTTAAAAGTTTGTGAACCCTTTAGAATGTTCTATATTTCTGCATAAATATGACCTAAAACATCATCAGATGTTCACACAAGTCCTAAAAGTAGATAAAGAGAACCCAGTTAAACTAATGAGACACAAATATTATACTCGCTCATTTATTTATCGAGGAAAATGATCCAATATGACATATTTTGGTTAGCACGTTCGCCTCTCAGTGCTGAGGTCTTGGGTTCGAGTCCACATCTGAGTGGAGTTTCCATGTTCTCCCCGTGTCTGCATGGGTTTCCTCCGGGGTCTCCGGTTTCCTCCCACAGTCCAAAAACATGCACAGTAAACATGTCAGTGTTAAATCAACACTATTAGAGTTAAATTAACACTGAGGATGTCAAAATTTAACACTCCCAGTGTTAATTTAACTCCAATAGTGTTGATTTAACACTGTCAGATTTACTGTGTGGTGATCAGGTGAATTGGATACTCTAAAAAATTACCCTG
Organism: Crenuchus spilurus; assembly: GCA_036984385.1. NCBI lineage: Eukaryota > Metazoa > Chordata > Actinopteri > Characiformes > Crenuchidae > Crenuchus > Crenuchus spilurus. The sequence continues at coordinate 768 of BRDA01070073.1, forward strand.
GTGTGAATGAATGTGTATGTCTGTGTATGAATGTATGAATATATGTATGTATGTTTGCCCAGATATGGTTGGCACTCTATCCTGGGTGATCCCCTAGTGCTCGATGCAGTCCTCCAGGTGGACGGTCGCTTTCGGTTGAGAGTACGCTGTGCGCGATTAGGCTGCCGCTTCTCACCGGTGTGTGTGGTTGAGTGTGTGTAAATGGAGTGTGTTGATTATAAAGTGTCCTTGGGTATCTTGAAAGGCGCTATATAAGTGTAACATTCATTCATTCATACTTGTGAGAGGCAAAAGTATGTGAACCTTTACTTTCAGTTTCTGGTGTGACCCCCCTTTACAGCAATAACTGCAACTAAACGTTTCCGGTAACTGTTCTTTAACCGTTCTTTGGTAGAACGACTTGTGTGTTTAGGGTCGTTGTCTTGCTGCATGACCCACCTTCGCTAGAGATTCAGTGGACAATGTCCTGACATTTTCAGAATTCAGAATTCATTGTTCCATCAATAATGGCAAGCCATCCTGGCCCAGATGCAGCAAAACAGACCCAAACCTGATACCACCACCACCATGTTTCACAGATGAGATAAGGTTCACACCATTGTTGATAGATCTCTGTTCTTTAAATAAAACAGGGTGCCCACTCACACCTGATTGTCATCCCACTGATTGAAAACACCTGACTCTTAATTTCACCTTCAAATTAACTGCTAATCCTAGAGGTTCACAAACTAAATAAATGAGCAAGTATAATATTTTTGTCTCATTTGTTTAACTGGGTTCTCTTTATCTACTTTTAGGACTTGTTTGATGTTTTAGGTCATATTTATGCAGAAATAATAAAAATTCTAAAGGGTTCACAAACTTTTAAGCACCACTATATTTACTGAAATATACACTGACACCTACCAGAACAAAATGAGCAATCCAGATTCATGTTTACAAGGCACTGTATTTTATTAGAAGAATAAAGCTTCACATGGTCCCTGTTGAGGGACAGTATATACAGGACAAAACTGCAAGTTCATGTATTCATGTATCCAGGGAGTGTTTGAAAATCCAAGCTTTGCTATGAGGTAGATACACAGAAAATCAACACTACAACAGAAAAAGTATAAAATACAAAAGTTATAACTGTGACAGCACTTAACACAAGCAATAATTTAACAGAAGAGAATATAAATAATCATTTGTCTGTACAGTCTTAATGTACATAATATTTACACAGTGATCCATAAAAAGCAGAATGGAGTGCATTGAACCCTTTAACATTCTACTCAACCATTTGGTAGAGCACATTTGAGTCTTATTGAAGAAGGTGCTGAAAACAAAGTGATTGCACCATCTCTACCAATTGGTAGAGGTACGGTAGGCAAAAAAACATCCACTAGAGGTCACTAGAAATGCACTTTTTTTTGAGTGCAAACCAGCAGCTTCGTAGCCACCACAAGTAATAAACTGTATCAAATGCTGAAAAACCATTAGTGCTGTTGCACCACCACACAAAATTAAGTGATTATAGTTTTTGTAGTTTATGTTCTGATTTTACCATAAAGTGCATATTGTATGTTTAAAGCGTATATAAAAAAATCTATGGGGTCTTTAAAAAACACACTGATAGTTTTATTATTGCCCCCCAATAAAAATGAATAACTTCTTTCTTGGTGAGGATGTTAAAGGGTTAAGGCATTTTGATGATTGAGGATGATAAAGGCACGACAAGAAATTCAATGCAAATGCACAATAAGGATTTCAGACTGAAAGAAGTCTTTAATTAGTTAACTGGAATGTCTGATGATCTGGACATTTCTCTGACTTGATCAACAAAGTAATCCGAATCTGATTTGTTAATTATTCAAAATCAGAATTATTTCACAGATTGTAGAGTCAATAGCATCCACAAGCCCTCTTGAACTTAATTCTACATTTTTGCACAATTAAATGGTTCTGATGTAAATAAAGTCGGTCAAAGTGGTTTGATACAAAATGCTCCATTCTAGAGAAACTTACCAACACATAACTGTCCACAGTGTTTATAGGAAACAGATGTTTAAAGCTCCTAAAAGCTTCTTTGCAGAAAGTTATGAAGTGGTTATGAATGTTCTGCCGGATGTCTGAAACCTTGTTAATGATACAATTTTTGCCTAAAACTTATATTTCTAAATTGCATTCATGGGTAAGGCAAAATAGTCAGTGATAACCATTTTAACCAGACCACTACAGTACCAGTCAGAAGTTTGGACACCTTCTGGACATTCAGTGGTTATTTAAAAAAGTTCTACATTGTAGATTAATACTAAAATCATCCAAACTATGAGTAAATACATATGTAATTATTTAGTAAACAAACAAGTAAACAAACCAGAACATGTTTATATTTGACATTCTTCACAGTAGGCACCTCTTGCTTAGATGCAGCTTTCTTGGCATTTTCTCAGTCAGCTTTATGAGGTAGTCACCTGGAATGGCTTTCAGTTAACAGCCGTGTCTCGTCAAGAGTTCATGACTTGCATTTATTGCCTCTTAATGTGTTTGAGACATCAGTTGTGTGTCTACTTTGAAGTAACATCTAAAACATGTTTTGGTTTGTTTAACACTTTTAAGTTTACTACATGATTCCTTATGTGTTCACTCAGAGTCTGGATGACTTCAGTGTTCATTTACAATGTAGAGAAAAATAAAAACATTGAATAAGAAGGTGTGTCCAGTCTTCTGACTGGTACTGTATTTTAATATAAATTTAAAATATAAAGCTGACACGTGAGTACTGTGGAGGAGCACATACACACACTAGTGATCTAAAGGGTAGTAAGCACAGCCATATCCCCGGTGCCCAGGGAGCAGATGGGGGTGCCTTGCTCAATGGAATTTCAGTCAGGTCCAGTCTTATCAGAGGCTTAAACTGGCTACCCTCCAATCACAAGGCTGGTTCCTTAACCACAAGTCCACATCTGCTCCAAAAAACAATCAAGAATGTGGATTTGTATAGTAAATAAAATAACTATATCTGTGGTGTAGATACTATGATGCCTGGTTCCTATCATAACCAACATAATCATTATTTCTCTACAATACACCATTTCCCATCATGCCACTTTGAATGGCTGTTTACATCAAAACATATTAGCTGAGCAGAAATTGTGCCACCGGTCACCTGCACCCACATGACTCCACCACCATGTCCTCATACTGTTTGTACACCACATTGTTCCCTGCATCAATGTACAGGATGCTGATGGGACTGAGCTTGGAAGGCACACAGCAGCTGGGTGGCATGTTGCTGGGATTCATGGAGTTCATAAGAGTCTGTATGATGGCATGGTTGGTGGGCTCCAGGTGGGACCTGAGGGGGAAGTCACAGATGCCCTCACAGTGATATGCTTCATAATCCAAAGGAGCTATGATCCAGTCATCCCAGCCCAGCTCCCTGAAATTGACATGCAAGGGCTTCTTGCTGCACCTAGACTTGGACTTTCTGCCATGCCTCTTGCCGTGGCGGTTGTTCTGCACCATTCGCCTCTTCCGCCGAGGATTCAAGTGAGGAGCTTTCTTCTTTCCAGCCCCGTCAGGGTCCTGCAGTTTTATCTTCTCTCTCTTCTCATAGAAAAGGCTCTGCCTCTTCTTTGACCTGGTGAACACCACTAAGATGGCTTTCTTCTGCTGTGGGCGACTGTGCCGGTGAAATCCAAGATGCTGCAAGTCCACGTCCCTCTCAGGATTATCAAGGGTGATCTTGAGCTCCAGGCAGAAGTATTTTCCTTGTAAATAGAGTTGGCGTTCAGCAAAAATGTTCCATACATCTAGAACCACCCATCTGGGTTTGTGAGAGTTCTCCAAGTCCAGTGTTTTGGAGTCTAAAAGTGCGTGAGACTGACAGTTAAGAAGCTGAAGCTCCATGGTACTTGTTTCTGATGTCTGGAAGCTTCCAGAGAACTTTGTGTAAATTCTGAGCTCCGCACCCAGCAACTCTGCCTTATTGGAAAGCGTAGAGACATCAAACAAATACTTTTGTTTCCACAGAGGAGAGGCTGATGGGTCGTCTGTAAGAGAAAGAAATGCTCATAGATGCAGTGCTTTTACATTGAAAATGTGAAAAAGTTTTGTTTTTCAGTGGTAGTATACTTAGACTATATTATATAAAGTAAACAAATAAAACAGTGTCTGAATTCATTTAACTAAGTCTACATGACTGAAATTTCCTCACATAGACAGTACAGTGGAACCTCGGTTTTCATCATTAATGAATGAATGAATGAATGAACGTTACACTTATATAGCGCCTTTCAAGATACCCAAGGACGCTTTACAATCAACACACTCCATTTACACACACTCAACCACATACACACACCGGCAAGAAGCGGCAGCCAATCACGCACAGCGTACTCTCAACCGGAAGCGACCGTCCACCTGGAGGACTGCATCGAGCACTAGGGGTATCACCCAGGACAGAGTGCCAACCATATCTGGGCATACATACATACATACATACATACATTCATACACAACAGGGCAATTTTTAGAGTAGCCAATTCACCTGATCTCCATGTTTTTGGACTGTGGGAGGAAACCGGAGTCCCCGGAGGAAACCCACGCAGACACGGGGAGAACATGGAAACTCCGCTCAGATGTGGACTCGAACCCAAGACCTCAGCGCTGAGAGGCGAACGTGCTAACCACTAAACCACCGTGCCGCCCAATTAGAATTAATCTGTTCTAAGGTGTTTGATGATAACTGAAACGAATGATAACTGAAGCAATATTTCCCATAAGAAATGTATATATACATAATATTAACATAAATACATTTCATATAAAATAACTATAGTTTTACATACAGAACACAATGAGAAATAAATAAAAAAAACTAATGAAATAGATAAATGAACATTTAACATCACTCTTACAGGTTTACGCTCTGTTTTAGAGTGTGCTGGTGTGTCCAGCCAGCAGCCTTTGTTTTGTACACCCGTTCTTGGGGTTCTCTGCCGCTTGTTTTCACACCTGTTTTCAGGCAATAGAACTGTGTATCATCCATTTAGTCTGACGTGTTTTAGTTTGTTTTGAGCGTTTTTATTTGGGTACTTCTCGTGCATTTCGTTTCTTGTGAGGCTCTTTAGTTTCTGTCTGCTCTGCACTTGGTTCCACTCATAAGTCTGGGTACAGTCCTGTGACATCTCCTTGGTGTATGGAAATATGTCCAGAGAGGTCTGTTTCTGTTGAACTCAATAAGCACAAATAATATTGGAACAACAATGGAAATGTTTTGGATGAATGGTGATGCTCACTCAATGAGAAACAAAGCCAAAATTAACAATGAACATGTGGGTGAGGGATGAATAAGTGGGTGGATGCTTTGTTTTTGTGAGATTAGCCAAAAGTTACATGGGCACTCAAATGAAAACTTGGCAGATGAACAATAACTGGGACAAAATTTCCCCGAGAAAAAAATTGACAGTAACCGAATTGTACAATAACCAGGGCAAATGATAACTGAGGTTCTACTCTATGCTTGAAATATTAGAGGGGGAATAGTAAGGGTTTATGATTTGATTAAATAGTGACTCAAGAAGCACTAAAGCAGGCTCAAGTAGCTATTAAAACATAAGTACATAAGCTGAGCTCTTTATAGAACTGCTGTGGAATTTCTAATAACATCCAGCATCTATAGGTAGTGAAGTTTGAAGTGCTTGCCATTTTGGATAATTTGTTCCCTGCTAAAACAGTAATGCTCCAAAGGGAGAGCTTACATTTGTTCTTACTGAGACAGCTTGTAGACTAACTTTAGTTTACATTAGTAATCTGATATTGTTTTTAGTTTCACTGATAAGTCAAGTCTTATTACTACAAATGTAATTAGTTATTTTTACACACATAAACATCTGAACTGATTTATACTTTCTGGAAAATTTAAAATACTACTACTACCAATAATAATAATAATAATAATAATAATAATAATAATAATATAAATACTCACTATAATGTTCAATACTCCTCAATTAATTGTTTTGTTTTTCTTTTATTCAACAGTATATTTACTTAATTATAGTTTCAATGTATTTTATGCACCTATAACTACTTTTGAAATGTCACAAGACAAAATGTTAAACTATAGCAGCCCATTTCTGGAAAAAAAAAGAACCCAGCACCTAATTATGAATATTATGTTTCATTATTAAGTGAATTGCTGTTTTTACAGACTAAGTCTGGAGATATCAAGTCACTGTTTTAAGATATTAATAGGCCATTATTCTGACATACAATAATGACATAATATCTCAAAATAATCTCAAAAAGGATAAACAATATGATATTTCAAAATGGTGAGCAGTTCTCAATAACAGCTCGAATGAGATGAGATATTTAAAAATAATGAAAATATCAATAACTTAATATGTCAAAAATAATATAAATGACTTAGTGTCTCAGAATAGTGAGAAATCTCTATATAAAGACATGGTATCTCAAAATAATAAGATAACATCAATGACTTAATATGTGAGGTAATGAAAAAAGGAGGAAATATTTCAAAAATAATCTGAAAACAATGAGAAATCTCAAAATAGTGAGAGAATAACTTAATATTTTAGTATCTCAAAATAATGTCAAAATAATGATATCTCAAAAATAGAGATATCACAAAAATAATGAGAATAACTCAATAACTTAGCTTAAAAAATTTACAAATTATGAGATCTCAAAAATAGAGATTTCTCAAAAATAGAAAATAAAATAAAAAATAAATATATCTTAAAAAAATAACTTCTCAAAATAATCTTATTGGGATATCTCAAAAATAACCTTTAAATAGTGAGATAACTCAAAATAGTGAGAATAACTAAACAACTTAATATCTCAAAATACTCTCAATTAGATATCTCAAAAATAATGAGATAACAGTTGAGTAAATAATAAAGTCAGTTCTGGATTTATTTAAGGTGGCTTCTATATTAAACAGCATATAATCTGCAGTGTGTAATGTAACCTACCTTGTCCACTGTCCACAAAGCTGGAGATGGTGTTGGCAGCTTTAGAAGAGCGGAAGAAGCTCGCGTTGAGCCCGAGTTTCTCTGCAGCAGAGAAGGTCTTGTAAATGGACAGCATGTAGTCGTGCGGTTCTACCGACTGCCAGCGCTTTCTCCGGGCTGAGGCTGAAGCTGAAGCTGAGAGCTCCTCACTCACATATCTGCGGGCTTTGGGACCCGCAGGAAGGAGAACCTGGGCGTCCACAGAGTCAGTGTGCAGAACCAGGCAGTGCAGGAGAAAAGCAAAGGCGAGACAGAAGCGAGCTGGTGGACAGGCGGGCATAGTGAAAAGTCACAAACACACACTTTTATAGGAGCTGGACGTTTTGAGGAAGGAGAACAGAGACCTGTACTTAGAGCTTAGCTCAGCACCTCTAAGTAGTATAAACCCCCTCCCTTAAATACTCCCACTGAGCCTACAGTGTTGAGCTGAACGGAGCTTCTTATTCCTAAGCGTCTGTTCGAATTCATCGTTCCACCTTAAAAGACGCAACATTAACACGCAGGTACCTCACGCGCCTGTATGCAAGTGCAGCGCTTTTTAAGGTGGAACGGCGAATTCGGCGAATATTTAAAATACAGTACCACAAAAAAGTTTTTTTTGTCCTACATTATAAATGAATACTGAAGTCATCCAGACTCTGAGTGAACACATAATGAATCATGTAGTAAACTTAAAAGTGTTAAACAAACCAAAACATTTGTTTTAGATTCTTCAAAGTAGACACACAACTGATGTCTCAAACACATTAAAAGGCAAGAAATGCAAGTCATGAACTCTTGACAAGACACAGCTGTTAACGGAAAGCCATTCCAGGTGACTACCTCATAAAGCTGACTGAGAAAATGCCAAGAAAGCTGCATCTAAGCAAGAGGTGCCTACTGTGAAGAATGTAAAATATAAACATGTTCTGGTTTGTTTAACACTTGTTTGTTTACTAAATAATCACATATGTATTTATTCATAGTTTGGATGATTTTCGTATTAATCTACAATGCAGACCATTTTTAAATAATGAAAAACCAGAATGTGTGTCTAAACTTTTGACTGTTACTGTTTTGCCTGTATGTAAATGCACCATCATTTAAGGTGGACTGGGACATTCAAAGAAGACACAAATAAGGAGCTCATTCAGCAGGACCTGCACTAGTCTCCACAACTTAAACATATTTAACAGATCTGTGGATTGTTCTCTTCAGTAAGGCATCAAGTATACTATATAGCCTAGAACAAATGATAAAAATAGTAAATATGACAGTGCTAGACATGACATCAGAGTGATCCATAAGTAACATCTGGACATCTCATGCAGAGGAGCAGAAGTTCAAGTAGAGCTGGATGTCATGTTCTTAGGACCTCTAGTGGACAACAGTGTGAAATAATCGGGTCATGTACTACACTCTTAAAAGAGATGGTTCTTCAAGGGTTCTTTAGTAAAGAAAATTGTTCTGTACATAACCATGAACACTCAAAGGACCCAAAGAGTTGCATGATGAAAGGGTTCTTCAGATTGCCAAGGAATGTGTTGTAGACAGTTCTATACAGAACCTTTCTGAAAATGGTTTTCTGTAAAAGGTTCTCTCTATTATTACAAGTTTGACATTGTAATTACAGCAGAACCCTTCTGGGGGCTATTTAGGTTTAAAAAGGTTTTGTGAAGAATCATCTACACAACTTTCCTCATCAATCTGAAGAACCCTTTCACACAATTATACACAATATAAGAGCATTACAATGCATTACAAGTGTTTGTTTCCGAGCCGTACTAGAAGCTTGAAGGCTTTTTGGTGTGGCTCAAGACTTTACCACTGCCATTAGGTAAAGAGGGACTGGTCTATTTTTTAATTTGATGTGAGCATACGGGTTTTGAATCTGATGTGAGCGGCTACAGGAAGCCAGTGAAGTGAATGCAGCAGTTGTGTGACGTGAGAGAACTTGGGCTGATTGAAGACCAGCCGAGCAGCTGCATTCTGGATCAGCTGCAGGGGCCTGATGGCTCGCATAAGAAGACCAGCCAGGAGAAAGTTGCAGTAGTCAAGCCTTGAGATGACAAGAGACTGGACAAGCACCTGGGTGGCATTTTGGGTTAGAAAGGGTCAGATCTATCAAATGTTGAAGAGGAGGAACCTGCACGACCGAGTCAAGTTTGCAATGTAAGTAGAAAACAATAACTGGTCGTCCAGGATCTCTCCAAGGCTTCTCCAACACCAAAGTTAAAGGAATCAATACTATTCCTGTCCTGCTTTTCATTATCCAGCTTTCACATCCATGAAGAACTCCAGAGAGACGTGAGACAAATCTTTATTTTTAAGATAAGATTGGACTTATTTCAACATATAAAGTTCATATTTTCCTAACATCCAGTCAAAAGACAAAAAAATGTTCAACAATCAGTAAAGAAAACTTTCATAGATTTTTAATTAGTGTTAATTAAAGTGCTAATTATATAATAAAATCAATTAATTAGAGTGTGCCTTATTCTTTAGAGAATAATAAGAAATGCATTAAGAGGCACTTTGCATATTATTCTTTATAGAGTAACAGTAAGTAGAGTTATGTAATAACTAAGCCTGAAACACCTGACACACTCAAACTCCTCCCCTTATTCCAATCACCAACAATTTCTCCCCACCTCAACCCCAGCATCCTCCTTTTCATTCATGTTCCTTAGTTAACTGGAGGGCTCGGCTTCAGGCATCAGAACTCCAGCCCAATATATATATAACTCCAGCTTCCCTCCCTTGTTTGCACAATCAGACATAGTTCACACTTGTTAATAAGTATTAAGATGTTGTGCATTTGGATTTCATTAGGAATTAATGAGTAATATATTACGACATTGAAAAGGTCACAGGTGTTCGCTCCAGTGCTACTCCTATACTGCCCAGTACAACAGATGCAGGACACCCAGTAGCATTAACATATACATGGTCCCTATTGTGTACACAGGGCTGGAGTCAAAGATGCTGGGAAATTCAAATTCAGTGGTCGGCGCTGGGACTGGACTCTGTGTAGTGGCTGCAATGTGAAATGAAAGTAGAAAAATATTAATTAGCTAGGTTGGCATGATTTCAGATAGCCAATTCACACAGACTACACATTGTGTACCACACACAGTTCATAACACTGTATCTTAGATATACTCCTTTCTTCAGAACTTCAGATTATATAATATTAGTCTATAAATACCTGTGGGGTGTGCAACTGTGAAACCTTCTGCCACAGCCTTGTCCCTGTCTCAGTCGTGTGTCCATGTGCTGTTTTGTTTACGTTCTGTTGTCCCCACCTTTGTCATGTTAAGCACTGTTGTCATTGGCTACACCTTTCTTGCCATATCGCACAGCCCTGGCCCCTCATCCCTGCTCTGATTATGTTTGGTATATAGGTTCCCTTGTGTCTCACAGTCCTCGTTCATCATTGTGTACAGTCTCAAGTCTGTCATTATGGTCATGTCTAGTCATGGTCATCTAGTCTAGTAAAACATGCTGGCAATGCAATCACTCCTTGTTTGCCAATCAATAACATCTGCTTTGCGACCAATTTTCCACACATTTAATGAGACATCAAACATCCCACAGGTATTTATACCCTGATCATCCTTGTGCATCTGCAGGAGCCTGAAGTTACTACCACCTTAAACATGAAATGTTGCTATTTTTTGTCTTATTTGCTACTGCTGATGCTCTAAAGTACAGCATATGAACTACAGTATGAAGCAGCATGATGCATCAGAAATGGCTCTGCATTAGAAGTAAGGTACTGGCATTTTTAGGTATATTCAGACAGTGAACAAGCTTACTTGAAGATGACAAAGCCATGACAGTTAATGATCTGGACTGAGCTGTCCAGTCATTCAGAGTGAAGGAAAGAATCATGCCCGTTCCTGTGCAAAAAAACAGAATCGCAAAATGGAATATAATGAAATCTACAACATAAAACAGTACAAATGTACTCTGCTCAAACAGAAACATGCAAACAAATTCAAATGAAATAATGTAAAAATACATTAATATTAATAACGGAAATTATTCGGTTTCAAAGGTGCCAAGTTAGTGATTACCCACCAGTGCTGTAGATGGCAAGGTTGGTGAAATTGGCCCAGCAGGTTGAGAAGGGGATGGTGGTGGTTCCATTCAGGCCATTTAAAAGGTTCCCCTGTGAGTCTTTGAGCACAGCTGTAATTGTTAGAGTTGTCACTCCCACTGATACACAATTCCCCTGGTGGCAAAGATCATAAGGTGTTCAGAGAGAGCTGGCAAAGTACAGTTTGTTGCAACACATAGCACTGAGCTTCAACCTTTAGGCCACACTGAAAAAAATCATGTGTTGGATTTACTTTAAAAAAATCAAGGCAACGTTTTGCACCAATTTTTTAAAAGTAAATTCAACTTGATGAATTTTTAAGTAAGTTCAACTAAAAATCTTTTGTTACACCAAGTCAATTGTATTAGGTTAATACAACTTAATATTAAGTCAGTCTAACTCAAAGAAATCAAGCTCAATTTACATATTTTTATTTACAGCATTTAGCAGATGCTTTTATCCAAAGCAACTTACAATTGGGGGTTAGGTGTCTTTCTCAAGGGCACTTCAGTCATGACCTGCCTGGGGATCAAACTTATGACCTTCAGGACACCAGACCAGATCCTTAACCACTAGGCCACAGCTGCCCCATATTCACCATAATGTATTATAAATGTAAAAATGGACTATGTACTACTTGAATATAATTGTATTAATTTGCATTTAATCTGAATATGAAGATGGGTCTGAGGAACTGAGTTTATTTTTTTAGGAATTAAAAAAACTTTCATTGTTGATGTCATTGTTGATATATGAGTTAGGAATGTATTAATCCATTTTTACATTTATAATACATTAGGGTGAATACGGGGCAGCTGTGGCCTAGTGGTTAAGGATCTGGTCTGGTGTCCTGAAGGTCATAAGTTCAATCCCCGGGCAGGTCACGACTGAAGTGCCCTTGAGAAAGGCACCTAACCCCCAATTGTAAGTTGCTTTGGATAAAAGCATCTGCTAAATGCTGTAAATATAAATATGCAAGTTGAGTTAGACTGACTTAATATTATGTTGTATGAATCTAATACATTTGAGTTGGTGTAACAACAAATTTTTAGTTGAACTTACTTAAAATTGGTGCAAAACGTTGCCTTAATTTCTTTGAATTAGACTGACTTAATATTCAAAGGTGAATATGTAAATTAAGCTTGATTTCTTTGAGTTAGACTGACTTAATATTCAGTTGTATTAACCTAATACAATTGAGTTGGTGTAACAAAAGATTTTTAGTTGAACTTACTTAAAAATTCATCAAGTTGAATTTACTTAAAAAAATTGGTGCAAAACATTGCATTGATTTTTTTAAAGTAAATCCAACACATGATTTTTTTCAGTGCACCCTTTTAGCACATATTTACATAATTTATTATTCCAAAAACATGCATAACACTGTTTCTGACATTTAATTTGACTTTTATTTGATGTAAGATATGAGATGTTATGTCTGATCAACTGCTTTTAAATTGTTAATATGCAGTACATTCCTGCAGTTCAGGTTTGCAACACGGTAAGAGTCCAGTATAAGCCTCACTTGCCAGTTAGGCCTCCCTCGGTCACAAGAGGGAGCCAGCAGGTCACCTGCAATCAAGGAACTACCCACAGCTCCATGTAGTTCCACACCTCATCACAGGTATGTGAGTTCACCTGCTGTCTCCCTTATTTAAGTCCTGTCACCAAACACTCAGCGCTTGGTCTTTGTCCGACAAATGCAGGCAATCTTCCCAGTCGGTATTTTCAAGGTTACAGACACCAGAGTTTTACTTGCTGTGTCTACCTCTCAATCTCTGGGCTTTAATGTAATGTGTTTGAGACCATCAGCTGTGTGCCTGCTTTGAAGAATCTAAAATCTAAAACATATTTTAGTTTGTTTAACACTTTTAAGTTTACTACGATTCCTTATGTGTTTCTTCATAGTCTGGATGACTTCAGTATTATCTGTAATTACAATCTGTATTACAATGTACAAAGTATTACAATCTGACAACCTACCCTAAATGACATGAATGCAAAGCTTGTGTTAATGTAAGGCTCACCTGTTGGTCCACTGCCATGATGGATGGCTGTACACTAAGGGGTCCTGGATAATTCCCTGCCACAGGCTCCACCACAACTATTAGAGACGATACACTCGTCACACTCTGCACTGGTGGATCGTCGCGTGTCGCTGCCTGACTTGCCATCTAACCCAGACAGATAGAATTTTTAAAAATTGTGTATATTAGACTGATGACAGTGGTCTGTTCCTCTTGAAATCCATCTGACATCACTATGGATGGGATGATCTGAACTATGACAGTGATTAATCTCTGGCAGTAGTGTAGGAAGCAAAGACATTTCACTCTAAGACTATGGACCCTTTCAATGTATCAAACCAATAGGACTTACTAATAATACTTACTTCTTAAATCCAATGATATTTTAAAGACTTTAATAAAACATTTAGTTTCAGTCATACCTGGCCCCAGAGTGGGCTGCTGGATGGAGGAGTTGGAGGAATGATCCCCACTGACGACACGTTAAAACCGATGCACTGACTTAGATTTCCGGAGACAGCAGCCTGGCCCAGAGAGTTGGCAATGTTTTGCAGCAAATTAAATGTATCTGTATCTGTAGCAGACATCAACACAACAATTCAGTCAATATCAAACAGGTGCAGAGCAAGTCAAAGAGTGGATGATACATAAATTGGATGTATAACACAAATGAGCATTTATCACTTTTTTTTCTAAATGTAAAATTTAGAAAAATTTAAGGAACAGATAACAAAAGCCCTTCTGTGTGGATAAGGCCAACAAAGTCATACATTTTATGCTTTGTCTTTCTTCTGTTGTTGTTCTGTATAATTCTACAAGCAATTAGCTGTTGCTAAAAGAGAAGTAAAAATCAAATTACTCTGAATACAGTTGAACCTCAGTTATATTTGTCCTGGTTATTATTTTTTTGAGGAAATGCTGTCCCAGTTATCATTTATCCACCCAGTGCCCATGTGACCTGCCATTAATTTTGCAAAATCACATCATCCACTTACACATTTCTCTGGCTCTTTCCCATTGATAACACTCAAAACAAACTGGAACACATCACACTAAAGCGAAAACAGGTGTGAAAACAAATATCGCCCGAGAACGGGTGTACAAAACAAAGGCTGCTGGCTGGACCACACCTGTAGCGTAAACCTGTAAGAGTGATGTTTAATGTTCATTTATCCTTTTCTTTAGTATTTTGTGTATTTCTCATTGTGTTCTGTGTGTAAAACTTTATTTATTCTATACAAAATATATTTTTGTTCATATTTTGGAGTGTCTGGAACAGATTAATTGCATTTACATCATTTCTTATGGGAACCGCTGTAGTAAAGGTATTGAGAATGGACTTCTTGTACATTGAGTGCCTCCCAATGACATAACAGTGATGTCCCATGGTTCATTGATGGCAGAGAGTAACAAAGACTCTGAAGTTATATGTTTTTTGTTCATATTGTGGAGGGTCTGGAACAGATTATTTGTATTGACATTAATTCTTATATGAACTATTGCTTCAGTTATTGTTTGTTTTGGTTATCAGGTACTTTAGAACAGATTAATGATGAAAACCACTGTATTTTAAGTGTTCGTAGTGGAAGTAAGAGCAATCATGAGTGTGATGGTCTACTATTTGTGTGTGGCTGCTCACTGTTGGTGCTGTTGGCAGATATCTGGCTTGCTGGAGGTTGTTTGATTTCCACCTGCACTGTCAGCCCAGCGGACCGCTTGCGCCGCGCTGAGCCCTCCCGGATGATGTTGGTGATGCGGATCATGTTGGCTGGAACATTCAGGAATGCAGCCAGGTTGTTGATCAGTTGACTCCCGTAGAACTGATCCTCAGTCATAAGTGGGAAGTTGAAGGCAACGAAGAGCACTGGAGACGTGTGGATCTCAACAGGGTTGGAGCCTTGCAGCAGAATGTACTGCATTTTGTAATCATGGTCGAAGTAGTTTGAGCCAAAAGTGGCGTTAAGACCGGGGACATACTGCCCTAAAAGTGTGGAGGATGGAGAAATGAAGGTTATGTAATTAGCAAATTCAAATGATAAGCTGAATCTTTCAGGCTTGGATCTTTTTGTTCCGCTGCACCTTAGAATGACCTTACATGCTAATATGGCTAAAAGGGTTCTGCAATTACAATGTCAAGCTTGTAATAATAGAGGAACCTTTTTTGGTGCTATATAGAACCATCTACAGCACAGTTTATCAATCTGAAGAACCCTTTCACCATGCAAAAATCCTTCTTTCAGTGTTTATGGTTCTATAAAGAACCATTTTCTTTACTAAAGAACTCTTAAAGAACCATCTCTTTTAAGAGTGAAGTATCAAATTTCTACACTCATCCCTGTATTAAACAAATGACCAGTACACGGTATACAGTACCTGTATAAGAAGGGTTAAGCAGGGTATAATCTGACTTATCAGCATTCCACTGTGCGTTGTTTGGTGCGACTAGGGAATTGTTCACATAGACGTTCAGTTGCTGAGGATTTGAGTAAAATACAGAAACCAGAACAGTCTGGAAAAAAAGCATAGACAGAAAAATTAGGTGATGCCAACCATTAGCTGGTTCTTCATCCTTTAGTTAGTTTGTCACTTCTTTAGTTCTGTAGAGATCAACACCTACATACTTCAAACTCTATTTTAGAGCATAAATGTTGTCCCTCAGAGAGCAGACGGCTCATTATTAACACACTGGAGCTTTAAAAACTCCTCGTGTTTGTGCTGTTTTTGGTAAAAACAACAGTTACCCATGAAACCGTATTTACATGACTTTTCATCTCGGATGTAGTCAGTTTGGAGTCTCTTAACCCTCTCAAACCACTTCCAGGTCTTTATTAAGGTCTTAAGACGCAATATGACTCGCTTTGGACAATAAACCTAAACATCACTGCCACAGGTAGCAGTTTCTACTTTATTAGGACTCTTCTTGGATCAGATTATTCAATTTTAATCTTTAAATGATGACTACATTCACATTACAGGCCACGTTGCTCAAATCAGATTTTTTGCTACCTTGATGGCTCACATTCACAAATGTAAGTGAGCTGTATCTGTTTGTAATGTGAACCAATCTGTCCCTGAAATGGCTGGCATGCGCATATTGATACGTGTATACACGTCGCCTTCATCACCAACAACAAAAAGCATCACATTTGTGCCGCGTTGCCAGGTAGAACTCCAGAGTTGGCGTTTTGCAGGGTTTTTGCACTAAATAAAAGAAATTGAATGAGATTTGATTAAGATTTAAGTTTTAAAGCTCATTGAAATGTATTTGTCACTTTAGATTTTGGGCTAGTTTCCGTTTGTGTAGTGTGACTTTGTTACAAAATCAGTAGGTGGTTT
>BRDA01070074.1:0-16875 GCA_036984385.1 Crenuchus spilurus
TAAATCCAGATAATCACAATAATACACTATAAGATCCTACATAAGTACTACTATTATAGTAAATTACTACAAGATTAAACTACAGTAATCTTGCAGGGAATTGAAAATATTGTAGACTATTATTGAAGTATTATACATACACTAAATAATCCTTATAGTTTAGAATGTTATTATTATACATTTTATGAAATATTATACACTGCTCAAAAAAATAAAGGGAACACTAAAATAACACACCCTAGATCTCAATGAATAAAATATTACTTTATTTATTACATAGTGGAATGTGTTGACAACAAAATAACATAAAACTGATCAATGTAAATCAAAATTATTACCCCTTGGAGGTCTGGATTTGGAATCATACTCAAAATCTCATACCACCCTCATGGAGTCTGTTTCTGACGGTTTGAGCAGAAACATGGATATTAGTGGCCTGCTGGAGGTCATTTTGCAGGGCTCTGGCACTGCTCCTCCTGTTCCTCCTTGTACAAAGGAGGAGGTAGCAGTCCTCCTGCTGGGTTGTTGCCCTCTTACGGCCCCCTCCATGTCTCCTGGTGTACTGGCCTGTCTCCTGGTATCTGCTCCATGCTCTGGACACTGTGCTGACAGACACAGCAAACCTTCTTGTCACAGCTCGCATTGATGTGCCATCCTGAAGGAGCTGCACTACCTGAGCAACTTCTGTGGGTTGTTGACATCGCCTCATGCTACCTCTATGGTGAGAGAACTGACAAAATGCAAAAGTGACCAAAACATCAGCCAGAAAGGATGAGAACAGAGAAAAGATCTGTGGTCACCACCTGCAGAACCACTCCTGTATAGGGGTTGTCTTGCTAATTGCCTCTCATTTCTACCTGTTGTCTGTTCCATTTGCACAAAAGCAGGTAAAACTGATTCACAATCAGTGTTGCTTCCTAACTGGACAGGTTGGTTTCACAGAAATGTGGTTGACTTGGGGTTACATTGTGTTGTTTAAGTGTTCCCTTTATTTTTTTGAGCAGTGTATATTCATGTCTTATAAGGGTAGAAGGAAATGTCCCTGTCTGGAAGGAAAAAAAGAAAGAAGAAAAATCTTCACAGCACAGAACAAATTGTCAATGGCTCACGTATATGTCTGGGAAATATTAGATGGTAAGCTAGCTATCAGTTCTTGTAGTTGATATGTTGAATGTATTGATTGTGAAGATTTTGACAAGTCTCAAATCATTACAGCCTGATGACTGGGTCAGAGCAACTCTGGATAAGTGACATCTTGTGAAGTGCCTCTGGTTAGCAGTAGCACTTACTGACAAATTCCCCTGATCTCAACTTAAGTGAGCATCTATGGGATGTGCTTTACAAGGAGGCTTCACCTTGCAAAGGATCTGCTGATATCATGTTAATCCCAGCTACCACAGGACACCTTCAGAGGTTTTGTAACTGGTTATTTTGACCAGCATGTTATTGGCAAATTGGTGTGTTTTGGTTCCTCAGTGCATGTAATCATATGCAAAATCTCTGATCCTTGTGATGTCATCGAAATTTATTTTCAATTATTTTGTGCAGCAAATTGCTAGGCCTAGATAATAGTAGTGCTCAGCAAGCCTGCCTTTATAAGTGTAGGTCTACACATGATGTTTTGGGTCAGGAGTACAGCCAGAGGGTTTGAATGCAGCCGATGATGTCTGTGCTGTTCAGACAGTTGGGTATATATTTAACATCAACATGTTCACACCGCTGCTCTCCTCTCAGGATTCCCTATGCTACTTCATTCACATTCTCTTTATCAGAGCTGAGCAGGTGTCAGACTGAGATATCACAGCTCACTGATAGAGGAGCGCAGGCACATCAGTGATAATCAGCAAATCAGTCATGACAAATGCTGCCACTTTCAGTGAGATCATGTATGTCACTGTGAAATGTCACACAGTCTTAAAAATATACAGAGATGCATCGTTAGAATTTATGAGATCAGACACAAGGTCAGAACCTAAAAGAAACAAGGTGAAGTGGACATAAAAATGAAACCTGCTGAACTCACAAGAAAAAATAATGCATATTTAACCAAAATTGGGCCCTGAGTGGCTTAGCCAGCTAAGATCGCAAGTTCGAATCCCGGTCATGCTGTTTTCCCTCAACAGCCGGGGCCCAGAAAGAGCAAAATTGGCAGTGCTTGCTCTGGGTGGGTAGATGGCGCTCTCTCTTTCCCTGTCACTCACACGTTGCAATGTCTTTGACTCAGGCATCTACTGATTGGCCCATTCAAAACTAGAGACCCTGTACTTTCCTCCGAGCATGTTAGCTCCCCAGGGACGGTGTATTAAGCAGTAGTTCAAAAAGAGGAGGTGGCTGTATTGCACGCAACGGAGGAGGCGTGTGCATGTCTTCACCCTCCTAGAGTCAAGAACAGTGCAAAGTGGGAAGGGGAAGTCACATTGGGAAAGGGAGAAAACTGGCAAAAATTAAGAAAAAAAAAATCTATGTTCAATCAAGCTAAACTGTTATTAAAATGTATGTATATTACATAAAAACTGAATATAAAAAATACATACAACATTAATAAAATAAGTAAAGATTTATGGCAGTCAATTGCTTGTAGTTATCATCCAGTATGTGGTTTGGTTTATCAGTACTTCCATTTGTTAAATTAAGTGTTCTGCTGAATTTGAGCAAATACATATGATTAGAAGAAAAAGAGATACTTTTTGACCCCTTTTGGAAAACTCCTCTATGCATTTAACCCAATAAATGAACACACACAGAGAAAGAGATAGAGAAAGCAGTGGCCAGCAGATACAGTGGGGAGCAGTTGGGGTTTAGGTGCCTGCCACTGTGGATTGTTCTTGATCATTCAGGGGGCTGAACTGTTGACCTTTCAGTCCCAATCCTGCTTCTCTAACCTGAAAGTCATGGCTGAAGAGCATTGTGGAGATCATCTGGAACCAAACTTTGTTCTTCAAACTAGCTCACAAGATATGAACGACTTCCATTACTGTTAGAGGTCAGCATGAGCCTCATTTGCCAGCTAGGCTTCCTTCAGTCACTAGAGGGAACCAGCGGTCCATCTGAGATTATGGACAAGCGTCCACAGTGTGGATTATTGACGAGTGTGGATTATTGCACACTTCTAAACCCTAAATACAAATGTAATGTAAAGGTAATTAAAGCATATATTTGGATCCTTGGCTAATGAAAGTCACTATCTAAACATTAAGGACTGTTAGACCTACTAGGCCCTCAGGGCAAATGTGAGAGAATTACGAGATTGATGCTAGAATAACTGGGGAACACCCAACTAAGCTTTTGTTGGCTGAGTGGGTAAGAAAGGTACTTTTTAAAAATCCCAGATCACCTAAACGTAATGGTAACCACCTGGCTTTCACTGGGATTTTGAATTGCACAACAGTAATAGGCGTGACCCTACAGTATACAGTATGTAAAGAAATATTATTTACCAGCTCTAGATATTAACCCTTAATTAAGAGCCCATGGAGACATAATTGTCACAAACGCTTCAAAAGGTCTTTTAAAAATTAAAAAAAAAAAAAAAATCTATTTGCCATAAGTGCCCAAATATTACAGTTCTTTATAAGAACAGGTAGAATTAAAAATAAAAATCAGAAATCTATTCCATGTGGTGTACTTAGTCTATTTTTGTATGCCTAGTAACCATGCTCTCAGGAAAACTGAGTCTGGGTTCTTATGGGTTAAATATAAAAAAGGAAAATTGAGTGATGAATACTGAGAAAGTGTATAAAAGGCAGATGTACACACTGCAATGTATCAATCTTTGCAAAGGCAATAAAGGATGACCCTGCTTTTCACAACTGCTGCCTCTATTATTTTACTTTTTTAGAACAAAGTTTATTTGACTCATTTAGATACATAAGAGTCTTAGGAATGACACCTGAGCGGTCTGTGGCCCCTTCCTTAAGGACATGTTAGTGAGCTCGCCTGCTGCCTCCCTTACTTAAGGCTGCCACACCAAACATTCTCAGTCTTTGTCTGAAAAATGCAGGCACACCAGTATCTGTTGTAACAGACATCAGAGTTTTTGTCGCGTGTTTGCCAATCTCAGGATACCTCAGGCCTTTACTCAACCCCTTTACTCAACCCGACAAAAAAATGACACATCAAATACACAAGTACCACAGGAGTCCCAGGTTTCCAGGTCCAGACAAATTCTCCAGCCCACTGTTTGACAGAAAGCAGTCCTAAACAAAATGAAAACTAACCCAGAATCTATATAATTACTGATTTTTGTGAAAATTGTTTTTATTACTCTTATATCTCCTCCACTGGCTCTTCTAAGTCTACCTAAGACAGCTCCAACACTATTCTACTGAATTATTCAGATTATAATTTTGACGATTATGGTAGTGTTAAAGCAGTCCAAAAACCAAAACCTCACCTCTGAAATTTTACCCATGAATGCATTCAAATAAAACCATGAACCAGGCAACTCTGAAGCGAAGTCACCAGCATGCTGACATGTGATTAATGATGCTTGCACTGTTACCACAGAAACCCAAACAGATAGACTTGATGATGGCAAATCCGATCAGTCATCTCAGCAGATCTGATATGAAAAACAAGTCTGATTTGCCTGCAGTGTGAATGTGGCCTTAATCCCACCCCCCATCCTTTCTTTTTGAGTTTTTGTCTGAATGTTGAATGCAGTGTTTAGTGAAATACTGCTCTCATATAACCTTACATGTTTAAGGTGGTAGTAAACTGAGGCTCCTGCAGATGGCAATACACAATGATGACTGGGTTTGCAATGAGTTGCATCAAAGATGTTAATGATGGGCAAAAATAGTGATTGCATTTGGGCATCAAAGGCCATAGTGTGAAAGAAGTAGCTGAATTTGCAGGTGTATTGAAGTGTACGGTCATATGGGCCTACCAGCAGTTGCACAAATTCCAATCTGCAGTAAATTCTCTTCAGAATTGTGACAAAAAGACAAAACTGGCAGAAAGGGACTGTTGAAGAGTTTTGTGACGTGACTTTCCATGAAAGAGTTGCTTCTAAAAGTAAATGCAGGTAATTCACAACTAATTTCTGAACACTCTGCAGGAGTCAGGATAGTTTTTGCTATATACAGTACAAATAAGTCTTACTATTATAATGCTACAATTTATTTCAGTATCAATCAAGGTCTGTGTCTATAGAAATTAGATTTCATTCAACTTTTGCCAATGAGATTGCACAGAACAGAATTTGACCTCCGCATTTAACCCATCTGTGCAGTGAAACACATACACACACTCACTAGTGAACACACTAGGCTTTGAGAACATATGCCCAAAGTGGTGGGCAACCCTATCCACGGCATCCGGGGAGCAGTTGAGGGTTAGGTGCTTTGCTCAAGGGCACTTTAATCATGACCTGCCCAGGGATTTAACCAGTAACCTTTTGGTCACAAGACCAGATCCCTAATCACCAGGCTATGGCTGCCCTAAATGGTCCTTGTATGGTGTTTTAACTGTTTGTAGTAAGCCAGAATTTATATATATATATTAACTTATTTATGCTAACTTTTTAATGCTTTAAAGTCAGTAGATTCTGAAAGCATAAGATCTACAGCCACAGGCAGAAATCTCAACACATCCACAGCACTGCATCCTGATAAAAGGTAGAGTTTGAATGTCTGTCTCATCTGGAGTCTAGACGTGCACTCTTTCAAACATTTTTTTATCTAAGGAAGAAAAAAGTTCAGTAACAGAAGGCATGCACTTAGAGCTGTCAGAAAATCTTTTTGAGGTAAGCAGAAACCGTCTCAGTGATGGAGAAAGAGACAGCAGTGAGAAAGTTAAAGATCAAATCCAAATATCACAAAGGGCAATCTTAATGTCATTCCTCCACAGAGGAGAAGGTGAATTCTGCTGAAGATAACCAAGTTAGAGCTCAATAATACTGTCTGAAAACACAGGCATGCAGCAAACATAGTGAGCTGCAGAAGCTTTCAGTACCCAAAGGGTCTCATTTAAAGCTGCTTTGACTTATCAGTACAGCTGCTTAAAATCAATAGATTCAAAGGGAAGAGAGGGTGTAAAAGAGAGTGGGGGCATTGGCCTGGAATGACCCAAATCCTAGGCAGTCCATTCTGAGGCTTAGACACTTTGCTCACACTCTCTTAGTGACAGTTAATCTCTCGCGGTCCGCTTCTTGGCCACATACAAATACTTAAAGCTGCTGTCATAAGAAAACCACTTTTTTGAAGAGTTTTCCAAAAATTTTGTATTCTGATTGCAAAAACCAGTATTCTTCAAAATTATACATTTACAGGAGAAGAAAAACATTGAAGCTAGATGTTTTTGGGTCATTGTTGGGCCTTTTTTCTCCAATCCTCATCAAATTTACACACAACAGGCATTTTAATTTTTTTCAGACACTGAAAAATTCTGTTTTTGTAAACCTCCATTTTATATTTGCAAAATACCACCCATCCATCTTCTTAACTGCTTAATCCTGCACCTCACTGGGTGCTGGGCAGGACATTATACAAATTTATATGTAGTCAGGACAGGACACCAATCCCTCGCTGAGTATAAACACAGGCATACAGTACATACACTCACACCAGGACAACTTAAAGTACCCAAATAACCTGACATCCATGTTTTTGGACTGTGGGAGGAACCTAGAAACCACAGAGAAACCCACTCAGACATGGGTAGAACGTGGAAACTCCACCCCAAAAAGGAATCATACCCCAGAGCCCAGCACTGAGAGGCATGTATGATAACTATCAAACCTATCAGTAATATATCAATTGAAAAAATAAAAGATTAATAATGTTTTACAGCTTGTCCAAAATGAGAGTGAAAGCAAAAAAAAAAAAAAAACTCTGCAGCATTACGTTGTTATTAATTAAAAAGATATGCAAATGAGTAACAATGCAATGTATACAACACAATGTCTACAGGTGGTGAAAAGATTCACTCAGACTGTTTTAAATTGAATAAACTGTGCTTTACTTCCTCCTCATAAAGTAGAATTAATAGAATCTTTAAATGTAAATTTCCTCAGTTTGGGCTTTTCGGATGTGTTACACTTGGATGGCATGGTGGCTTGGTGTTTAGCATGTTCACCTCTCAGTCCTGAGGTCTTGGGTTCAAGTCCCCATCTGGGTGAAGTTTCCATGTTCCTCCCATGTCTGCGTGTTTCCTCCCACGGTCCAAAAACATGTAGATTAGGTGAAATGGATAGTCTAAATGACACTGGTGTGTAATATGTGTATGCCCAGATATGGTTGGAACTCTTTTCTGGGTGATCCCCCCCTAGTGCTCGATGCAGTCCTCCAAGCAGACGGTCGCTTCAGGTGGAGAGTACGCTGTAAGTGATTGGCTGCCACTTCTGTGCTGGTGTGTGTGGTTAAGTTTTAGTGTGTAAAAGGATTGTGTTGATTGTAAAAGCATCCTTGGGCATGTTCATTTCATACACTCCGATTATATCGTTGAGGAATATAAAAAAGTTGAATTTTCACTATGTGAAGAGATTCATATTGCTATAATTCAAACTGTATTTGTCATATTGTGAACTCACCAAAACGCTTTATAAAAGTATAAATGTTAAGTTTATGAATATTTAAATAATAAAACTCTGGTACATGGTATATAGATGCCTTTTTTTGCAATTGCAAGGTTTTCTCTCCCACTTTTAAAAAGCATAAACAACACAATGGCTGTGTCTGAAACCTGAAGGTAGATGTCTTGATTCATTGCTGCCTAAGCAGGTGTCTTAGAATGCAGCATTGCTATAAAGGCATTTGTAACTTATTCACGTTTAACACACATTCAGTAATCTCAAATACATTGCCAAAATACAGACAGCTTGCTGCTAGCTCTTAATGTATCTTCAAATACTGACCAAACTGTTTTTAAATGCAGCTTTTTAAGTAAATATTAGATTCCTGCCTCAGAATTCAGCCTGAGTAGACACCATTTCTTACATTTCAGACACAGTCAATTATTCACAACCTAACCCAACTGTGGGACCTGTGGGACTCTCTCACATGAGAAGTAAGTTCTCCAATATGAGACGTGTGGACTCACCCTCCCACACATTTACACATACTGTTACCACTCAAACTCTTCTTACCCCTTTCAAAGCAGAAAATGGCAGTACAGCACCATCATATCCTCATCTGCATCATTCAAAAACTTGATGTGAATCTGATTGAGATGACATTTAAGTGGACCAGGAAAAGGCATACTTATACTTTAAGAGAGAGAGAGAGAGAGAGAGAGAGAGAGAGAGAGAGAGAGAGAGAGAGAGAGAGAGAGAGAGAGAGAGAGAGAGAGAAACAAACGCATTGCAAATGAAATACGAAAAACATCAGATCCTGTATAACGCTTGGTCAACTCCAATACTTAAATGTAAGTCATGTAGTTCTGAGTAAGGAATTAGGAGGAACTCAGGATATTAATGCTTAAGGGTTTAAAACAGACTATATGTATTCAAACCTTTTTTTTATATTTGGCTACATGCAGAGTTCTTAAATTTTACACATTATTGTATAACTAGGTAGAATGTCTTCAATCTCTGAAGAATCCATTAAGAAGTATCTGATAGATATAAACAAAGATCACACTTTATGTTCACTATCATCAAATCAAATTAATTTTATTTATAAAGTACTTTTTACAACTGATGTCACAAAACAGCTTTACAGAGTTAGTAATAACAAAACAGCAAATACCCAATGAGTGAGCCAACGGTGACAGTGGCAAGGAAAACTCCCTCACAGCTGGAGAAAGAAACCTTGGGAGGAACCTGACTCACATGGGGGACCTATCCTCCTCTGGTCAACTAAATATACATTCTTGATAAATCACATAATCCTATGATAATGTTGTAATGTTCAGGTGTACTGAGATGGTGACAGTAGTGGGAGATGAAAGATGATTATAATGGTAATAATGACAACAGCCAGTAAAGTCCATATAAACTTGATTGTTGTCAGTAGTGTAGAGCATCTGGAGCAGGTCACAGTCGTTGGTTGTTGGTGGGCAGCTGGTCTAAAGTCATAACTAAGTGGCGGTTTCTGATATGGGTGGTATGGGCAACCGCCCAGGGCAGCACCTGTTCAGGGGCGGCACAACAAGCCAGCCCCACACCCGCAAGGTTGTGTGAAGTGCCCTTGGGATGATTGCCAAGAGTCTGCAAAGTTAAGCTAGGTTTATACTTCACGTACCGCTACTTGTGCGAGGGTGCACACACCAAAAATTACGCAACCGTAGTGACTCTGATCATGTGTGTTGGCCCCGTGTGCTGACGAGGTTGTGCACCTCTCGATTTTTGTAACTTTGAACTTGAACAACCAGAGGGGTTGTTTGCCCAGGGCACCAAATAGTGTGATACCACCCTTGAACATTTATGAGAGAAGGAAATCTCTCAGAGCAAAACGTTGGTACACACCTGGGTCAATTTACATAGTTCCATAATTTTAAAATTAAAATACTTTTACACGTCTTACAAAGAAGTCCCTTCTACGTTATTTTCTTCACTGAGTTTAACATATTTGATAAAAGGATAACCTAGGCCTGTACAAATGATGACTTATAAGGTTTAATCTTTCTGATGTATTAAATTCAGCAAATCGATAAAATATTGTATCATAAAATATATAGAAGTTGCTTATTTATTCTCTGTATTGAATATGTTCACCTTTTTCTCAAAAAATCATCAAACCATCCAACAAAGTAGATGAGTTTCACATATGAAGTCTCTAAAAACATGATCACAGTGAACACATGTAACAAGCGATTTGTTTTTCCAAGTAGTTTTTTTCAGGAGATTTCTCCAACACAACAATGAGATCAGATGGAGACTTTAGTCTCATGCTGCTCAGATACGTTTCCAGAGAACAAAAAGAATCTCATAAGTGTCCAGTTGAGTTTTAGTAGAGATTTCAATGAAGTCTCACATTTACTAAATAACATCATAATAACTTGCATGTTTACTAAGACAGAAAACTCAAGATGAACTACGTGCTTTTTATGTTTACACACAGTAAAAGTCTTCAGTTTTGATGCTGTGAGTATACAGTAAATATGCCAGTGTTAAATCAACACTATTACAGTTAAATTAACACTGAGAGTATATTATATTTACTGTGTATGTAACTGCACAAATGTTTATCTGGGTCACAAGTTTCCCTTTTGTCTTATGCTCTTATGACTCTTTTTTGTCTTATGCTATTTTCCATAAAGGATTTGCTCAAAGAGCAACATTTTAGCAATGAAAATACGGCTATAGGTGTACATCAGTGGAGCCAGATGTTATGCATTTAAATCTGGACCATTTCTATTGGTCCATTTCTCTTGATATTACCAGTCCTAAGAGCATCTGGCATTTTCAAATGGTGTAAAAATGGTTTGTGAATGTTGTGTGAGTGTGCTTTTTACATGTGTGTCTGCTTGCAGCTGACTGTGTTTCCGCTTCACCACTCTGGCCACCTTTGAAACTGTGCTTTTGAAGTTGCCAGTGGTGGGGGCAGGGAGAGATTAAAGCTGATCCACCAAACAAAATGTGGCTTTTAACTACTGAGAGCAAGATATTACAGCAAATGCACTTCATCCCACTTTACAATGCAGCTCATTCATAGTGAAGAACACCTGTATATGGCTCTATTTGTCCTCAGTATGAGAGTAGAATAATTGAATCCAATCAGAAAGACGTGCACAGATAAAGACACAGTGTGGAGTCCATGGCTTGGATGATAATGACAATGATAATCAGAGAGTCTGTTGCTGATGGTTGTATTGACAATCAGCCTCCAGACCCTTGCAGAACTGTGTCAAGTGCCACATTCTCCACCCAGCATGAGTCAATCCTTTGTGAAAATGATCATCAGAATAATTGTAAGGATATACTGAATAGTAACTAAGTAACAGAGAGAAAAAAAACAAAAATATACTGATTTTCTTAGACGAGAAAAGCACATTAGATGCATAATGAAAGAAGAAAAAGTGATGAGAGTTTATTGCGCTAGGCATCATCACTGACAAGGAGATTATGGGAGCTCTAAGCATGTCAGATGATGCTCTGGACAGAATTCAGGTCATAAAGGTCAAGTTAATCACAGCAGGGTCAACAAGCTTCAGTAGAATATTTAATCGCCTTATATCCACTTACACTGTGTTTTCTGATGTTTACACTGTTTTCCAGCCTCTTGAAAACTAAACTTTTCTGTTTTGGAACAATTTAAACAGTTTTCCATACATCTATGGATCCACCACTTATTGCCTTTCTATCAATCCAATTCTGTTGACAAAAAGTCAGCCGATGTTGATTCTGAAATCTGAACATTACTAGAGAGTGATGCTGTAGAAACAGATTATGAGAGGCTTTAAATGTGGTTTGATTGATTTCAGCTATGGGAACATTAGTTAGCTCAGAGATTGATGTTAAATTAATAGTTGCTGACCACAAACCCAACTGAAACTTTCAAAATTTCATCTCTCCAGGGAACACAGTTTCTCTGATCTACAGTCAAAGGCTCAAGGGATTTATACCACTATAGCTGGTAATTGGCAGTGGGCATGGTGACCTGAAGCTTCAGAACACCCTATTCTATTGACAGTGCTTTTCTATGGAGATTGCAATAAGTGTTCATGCTGTTGACACCTTAATCAGCAATGAGATTCATTTGAATGTAGTGCATATTATGTTCATTAATCTGTCTTTCAAAGTTTGATTTGTCTATCATGTTTACAATATATTGCCTCGACTTTTAGTACATTTCTTTACATGTGCTGCCTGTGTGCTTGTCTGTCTACTTATCTCCATCCTCCTCTTCTATCTCCTCCCCTCCTACTCTTTTGTTCAGATTCATTTTTCCTTTGTTGTCTTCTACAGCTTTCCCTTCTCCAGCTGTCAGCTATAGCATAAAGAAACATGTAATGGCAGAGGACAGAATGAGGAGCTAAAACAAGTAAGTGCAGTCCATGACATGCATGTCTATGTAGGAGTGACAAACTTGAAGCATTAAACGTATTATGCTTCAGTATATACAGTGGCATGCAAAAGTTTGTTCACCACTTTTAAAATTCCAGGTTTATGTGATTTAAAATATCAAATGAAGATGAATCAATTCAGAACTTTTTCCATCTTTAATGTTCAATTCAATTCCAGTGTACAGTATAGAGGGAAAACGAATAAAAAACTAAAATAATGAGGTTGAATAAATATGAACTTTTCTCCTTTAATTGGAGGAGTGGTCGTGTTCAGAATTAACTATAGTTATATTCAATAATATTCAATAATAATGCACAACTGCCATTATTTAAAGTCATTCTGATTAACCCCACCTAACATTCAGCTGTTCTAGTAGGATTTTCTTGATGTTTATTCAGTTGCAACTTAAAGAAAAAGCCACAAAGAGCTTATAAAGCAGCAAAGGGATCTCGTTGTTGAAAGGCATTAGTCAGGAGGAGAGGACAAAACATTAACAAGGCACTAGATATGCCACAGAACACTGTGAAGAAATTATGCAAAACAGTGACAATACCAAGAAGTGGATTTCCCTTTAAAACTGATTAAAAGACAAAAAGAAAACTAGTCCAGGAGGATGCTAAATGTCCTATAGAATGGGTGCACACACTTTTTCAGACTACGAGCTACTTATCTAATGACTAAGTCAAAATGATCTACCTAATATAAAAATGCAAGACATATTTATTTATAAATATACTGACAATTTATGTGTACAATATGCTGGTGTACCTTGAATAACTACATGAACACATATTACACAATACAACTGTGTACATGTTTTGTCATTAGCCTACTTTACTCTGATGACTTGCACTGAATGGAATCAGTCAGGGCTGCATAGTCTGGACAGTAGTTGCTGATAGCCAGCCTCAAGCAAACCTCCAAATGATCATCAGTCATAGTGGAAAGATACTTGGACTTAATGATCATCACATGTGAAAAGGCTGACGCTGAATAATGCAGTCAAGGCAAACACACTTCCAAAATGAAATTTAATAAAAGTCCTCCTCCACTCCCTATGGAAATGGTCAGTTTTAGGCTTCTTACACAGGCAGAACAAACACACATGTTAAGAAGTTACAGTGACGGGTGAACACGGACTGCTGGCCAACTTGAAAAAACACTGGTTTACAAGTCCAGACCCTGTTTCTTGGAGCGATAGCGGATACGGCCAATCACACGTTGGCAAGAAAGGGCAGAGCCAATCGAATGAGCTTGTTGACGGTCTAAAGTGAAACAGGATTTTCAGATTGAGCGGCTTGGAATCTGGCTGGGTCCTAGTGCTCGACCAGTCTCCTTGTATGTCAATCAAGTGAGATGTTTTCTAGCGAGGACGAATGATAGGCTGATGTCTATATTTTAAATGCCATGTGATCTACCCACACTATCTTTGCGGTCGACTGGTAGATCGCGATCGACGTATTGTGCACCCCTGTCCTACAGCAACATTAAAGGAGTTGCAGGAATTTCTGGCAAGTATTGGTCAGTGCCAGTACTCTGCCCACATGGATGACGCACTATACATAGGGCACCAAGTGCTCTGGGGGACACCAAAATCATGTTAATAATATAAATCATAATTAGGGCTGCAACTATCAATTATTTTTGTAATTGAGTATTCTGTCAATTTTTCATCGATTAATCGGATAAATCGTATTGTGTTTTAAACAACTATATCAGTAGTGTGTTATGCAACATGAAAGGCCTCTTAAAATGAGCAAGCAATTGACTGCTATTTCTCAAAAAAGTTTTTATTCAAACAACACTTTTATTAGATCAAAGGTTAAGACATTTGGCTTACTGGCTCCAGAACAACATTTCTGTGAAACATTTATGATGGACATGAACAGAAATTATGAAATACAACTTCACAAACAGGTTAGTCTATTTGTCCTTAGTTTGGTCAATAAAAAAGTACCCCCTGCAATAACCCATCTGAGAATAGAGAGAGAGAGACAAGCAGAAAGAAAGACAGAGAGAGACAGAGACAGTGAGAGACACACATAGAGAGACACACACAGAGTGAGAGAGAGAGTGAGAGAGTGTGTGTATGTCACGTGCCAGAGGGAGAGATGAGGAGGGATAAATTAGAGTAATATTGTAGTTCCAATAAGCACGTGTTCATATCAGTTAGCAATCGTAAAAACATGAACTACACACTGTCTGCCTTACAGTGCAAAATAGCAACACACTTTAGACATTTTCAGCCTTTTAACAACACCGTTGTCTTCATTTTCCGCCATTGCCACAGGGAGCAAAATAAATTGCGCCGCCTTAAATCTTTGAAATGTGCGTCAGTCCATGTAAAACAATGATACCGGAACTGTGCAGTAGTCTACAAAACAAGAGTGATATGATAGCAGAGACATTTAAAATAGACGGACTTGACGTGAATTAAACGAAGCTTTGAGGCAAAGTATTTGCCCTGAACATTTTTGTAATCAAATTATTCAAGTTACTCGAATAATTGTTTCAGCCCTGATCATAATAATGACATAATTAAAATAAAAATATGTAACTGTGACCTAGTGAATGTGGTGAAGTATGTGCAAGGCTGGAGGTAGGCAGGGCTAGTGAGTGGGGAGGTGCACAGAAGCCCTTGCAGGTAAGGGTGGGAATCCCTGTAGCTGAGAAGCTCTTTATTTAATGGGTGGCAGCAGCTTGTAGAAAATGGAAGTTTGTGATTGATGCATGTCTTAAAGGGATATTAAAACACTGATGCTGAAATACAGCTGAAATCCTGGGTAATGCTGTTTACGATTTAGAGCAGCTCTGCTGGATGCCAAGACAAAGCTTGATTTTGTTGAGTGTTTTATTGAAAGCCCTATTCAAAGAAACAAAACAAGCACATTGTATTTAGTAAGATTTTATTAATTTGTCACAATAATATGCAGTGATTTGAAATTTAATCTTGGTGGTGTTGTTACTTTATGGGCACAACATGAGATCTGTTACATAAATCATGTTAATAAATATAAGCAGTGGCGGTTCTTACTTTTGTGACACCCCGGCAAATGTAACTTTTAGCAACCTCTGCTCCCTCGAGCCAACGCACCCTACCCTAAAGCGCATCAGAAAGGCCATCAGCTATGCTGAAGTTAGTTACTTATTCACAGTTTCTGATTCATTTGCTTCCTTATTCACAATTACTTATTCGCTGACTGAAGTTGGTTCCTTTTTCATGGCTTCTTACTCAGAGACTGATTGTAAATTAAAGGGCATTTTTATGTCGCACGTTTGCTGCAGACTTTTTTTCATACATAGAAAAACTAATAATGTGACCATCAATCAGCTTGGTTTTATTTTTCATTCTGTCATTACGAAAATTGAAGGAAAATCATTATCTAATATAGATATTTAATAAATGAAATTATATTATCGTTTTTGTTTTTTTTGTTTTTTTTTAAGGTTTTTAAGTCTACATTTCCACTGTCAGGAATTTTTTTTGTCTTGCTCTTGTGGAAAAATGTTACAATTTGTTGAGACCAAGACTGAACATTTTGGCCATAATTCCAAAAATTATGGAATATGGCGATAAGCATAAACTACATCACAAAAAACAACACCAGACCCACAGTTAAACAGCATTAAAAGGTTGAGTCATCATTCTGCGTTGGGATAATTTTTCTTTAGTCAAGGTGGACTATTAATTATGTCTTAATTAAATATTATTTACTAACTAGAAAAGTGCATTTCCTGAAGGAAACGTGGGATGTTGCGCATTGCTAACATGGCCCACAAGGTAAGGTAATCCCAGTTGGTTTGTAAGGTGATGCTGTGGTATCTGTGGTGGTTGCTGTGGCCCCCAAGGCAATTGCTATGGACCCCAAGGCGGTTGCTTATGGCACCCAAGGCGGTTGCTAAGGCACCCAGGGTGGTTGCTATGGCCCCCAAGGCGGTTGCTATGGCCCCCACTATGGCCCCCAAGGCAGTTGCTATGGCACCCAAGGCGGTTGCTATATCACCCAGGGCGGTTGCTATGTCACCCAGGGCGGTTGCTATGGTTTCCAGGGTGGTTGTTATGGCACCCAAGGCGGTTGCTATGGTCCCCAAGGCGGTTGCTATGGTATACATGGTGGTTGTTAAGGTGTGACTAGGTGGTTGCTATGGTATCCGAGGTGGTTGCTAAGGTGGTGCTATGGCACCTAAGGCGGTTGCCATGTCTCTATGTGAAAATGAATGGGAAGAACGAGGGATTAAAAGATGACAAAAAGAGAAGTGCGGGTCAGTATGGCCCTGCACTACAGCTCTGTTATCTGTCCTGATGGAGTACATGAATGTTGGTGGCTGTTGGGACACAGAAACTCTGTTGCTTGAGTGTATGTGAAAATGAATGGAAGTCAATGGGAGGAACGAGGGAAGAAAAGATGACAAAAAAGGAGTGCGGGTCAGTATGGCTCTGGACTAGAGCTCTGTTACCTGCCATGATGTAGTATATCAATTTTGGTTGTTGTTTGGCAAAAGGAAGCCTGGAATTTGATATGGGTGAAAATGGGATGAAAAAGGGATGGCAATAAAACAACAAATAAAGGAGTGTGGGTCAAAACAACAGTGAATTTGTGCTCAGGGGCCTGCCCTGATATAGTGTATCCAAAACGGTGCAAGTCGGTCAAGCAGAAGGACAGTAGATAAGCATGCATTTTTGCTCCCCATTCATTCTGTATGGGAAAAAATGACCAGATTAAGGAAGTTTTTAGGAAAACTGCAAATCCGATCAAAATTCTGTATACGAACCCGGATCACACAATCGGACCGAACATAATTATGAACAGTTCCAAATACCAGTCAACTTTGGCACAAAACCTTCAGGCGTCTGCTAAAAAGATAAAGATGAAGAGGACTTTCACCTTTTAGCACAACAATGATCCAAAGCAAACCTCCACATTGAC
>BRDA01070075.1:0-22069 GCA_036984385.1 Crenuchus spilurus
CTCTGTGTCTCTCTCTGTCTGTCTCTCTCTGTCTCTTTCTCTCTCTCTGTCTCACTCTGTCTCTCTGTCTCCCTCACTCTGTCTCTCTCTGTCTCCCTCACTCTGTCTCTCTCTGTCTCTTTCTCTCTGTCTGTCTCTCTCTCTGTCTCTGTCTCTCTCTCTGTCTCTCTCTCTGTCTCTGTCTCTCTCTCAGTGTCTCTCTCTCTCTCTCACTCTCACTCTCTCTCTCTCTCTCTCTTTCTGTCTCTTATGTAACAGGTTCTAGTTTTTTTCTACCTAATTACAGCCTCCCGTGCTCTTTGCACTGATTTTTCTTTTTAAAATTCTGGCAGAGAAAGATTCCAAAGTGGATTTATGACTAGAGCAGCAGACCGTCCGAGTTTCAGAATAACTCGTCTGGATCAAACATCACACATTCCCCAAAATTAATGGATGGAGCTGTAATTTAATTAGAACTATCTATGACAACAAATGTGCAACAAAAATCAATATTTTATCAATACTAATTGTATATTTCTTACCCATTATACTCCTTTTCCACAAGTGAATCAAGTTCATAAATATAACAGAATTGACATAATAGGAGTTGACTCCTAGCACTTTGACCCTCAGAGTTGGTGGCGAGTTGGAGTCCAAAAATCTTTTGTGAGCTGACTTCCCACCACTGTCAGCACCATACAACCACATTCAGCCACTCTAAGCCACATTACAACCATATATTGCAAAAAGTCAGTTTTAAAGCCTAGAGACTTCTTGTGAATCTCTCTGAAGTGAGCAGAAGTCACAAAGCTGATGTTAACTTCTCAGATTTCCTACCAGGCACTGGAATGTTAACTGCGGCACCATTTATAAGGTAGAGCAGGAATTTAGAATACATTTCAGCTTTGTGCAGAAACCACATGAAACAGAAGATATTTCCCTTGTCTGTATTGCCATGGATAGTCAATAGTAATCCTTCTTTTAGAAAATGTTTCATTTTTACAATCTTGAATTGTGCTGATTCAGTTGACCCAGAAGCATTCAAACACAAAGTGGTTATTACACATGTACAGGCTCTGTTCTGTACAGAATTTACTGTGCTTAGCTCTTTCTCTCAGCAAATCAAAATGGCTTAGCTGAGCTCTCAGACTATCAGAAGAGCTATTATTATGGGGGTGATGTTCTTATGACATCATAAGGGGAGTCAAATCTGACTGACTTGTTAAATGTAATGTTTTCAGACCTAGGATGTCCTCAAAAAACAAACGACTCATCTTATTTCACAGCTCGAGGGTTGATGGGCAGTCTAGATACCCAAACATATTTGTAAAAACACTGCAAAATATTTTCATAATATGTACCTTTAAGATTTAAGATTTTGTACAGAATCATTAGGTATAGCTTATGTTGTGGTCGCTACCCTATGTGTGCACACAAACTAACTGGCTGCTTTTTTTGTCCTCTTTCTCTGCAGGTTGTTCTGTGGACAACATCATTCAGATGTGACTTATGATGGCTCTGAAGGTCAGACCTGTGGACAGTTTTATTTCCTGAGTGTGCTTCCTGGAAAGCTAGTGCATTAAAAAGACTGACCCTTCTGTTGGGCAGAGTGGAAAAATAGACATCCTCTTGGATAGAATAGGAAAAGTAGCATAGCTTGGAAAAATCTTTCAGGATCTTGTGCTTTAAAGCGACCGACTCTTCTCTTCTTTGTTTTTTAATCGTGTTTGTGTGGAATCATCATGCCCATTCTGAAGCAGCTCGTGTCCGGCTCATCTCAGTCCAAGCGACGTTCCAGGGCTGATTTAACAGCGGAGATGATCAGCGCTCCGCTGGGTGATTTTCGCCACACTATGCACGTTGGCCGTGGGGGTGATGCTTTTGGAGACACTTCCTTCCTGAGTAGCCGTTCTGGAGAACCGCCTCAGGAATCAAAAACCCAACAAAACTCACCCAAGCAGAGCCTGCTGTCCCGCACCTTCAGGAGCAGCAAGCGCTCACAGTCAGTTAACCGCTCGGACAAGAATGAAAACAACAAAATGCTGCCTTCTAGTGGTTCACCTGGTTACGTGAAGACCGCCATCTCTCTACCGTATCTTAACAATGAGGATGCAAATCAGGCCACTCATGGTGGAGGACTCAACTTACCCAGGAGCGTCTCTTCTAGCCCAGTGAAGAGTCTTCCAGAAGTTGACCAAAAGCCTGCAAATTTTGTCACAGGATGTGATCCAGAGCTGGATGAGCACAATTTTGGTGTACTGACAGACCTGCCCGTGTCTTTGGTGCCCCCTTATGGTGGTGGGATGAAGCATGCCGAATCCATCCTTTCGTTCCACGTCGACCTTGGTCCTTCCATGCTGGGTGATATTCTCAGTGTGATGGAGAAGAAGGGATGGGATGATACTAACTTTGGCCTCGAGGAAGATCACAGTTCACCTGTGTCCTGTCCAATCAGACAGCCTGAGAAGGAAGCGGAGCCGGAGTCACCAGTGCATCCACTCAAACTTCACAGCCAAAACGAACAGCAGCATCCAGACAGCTGTTCCACGTCCAGTTCAGGATCCATGGATGAAAAACAAAACCACTACAATACAGACAGTAGCAAGAATAGAGCTATGGATGACAGGGACTTCACCTACATGGATGAGGATGATGATGATGAGATCAGAGTGTGAAGGCAAGTGGAAAGTGCTGGGATGGAATGAGGCGAAGTCAGGGTTGCAATTTTTGTTTGTCTTTTTATGGTAAATGAACTGGACTTGGGACTTGGTACCACCTCAGACTGGACATTTTTGACTGTACATGATGGGCAGAAGGACACTGAGGGAAATCTCAGTGATAAAATCCATACCCCAAATGTAGTTTACCAGTTAATGCATAGCTGGCCTTCTGAGAGTGATTCTGTAGTTTTACACTGGAGCTACAAGGCTAAATTAGGGAAGCATTTCCACCAATCAGCATGATGCTATCCGCATACCTACATCATCACATTGTCTCAAAACTCTTGAACTGTTCAGTAATTTCAGACTTGATCATTTCTGATATTGTACGTTTTATATTATCTCTAAATTTGGACATATGTATGCACAGTTTCATTACGTGTCAGCTACGTTAGCCTCATAGCTCCAGTTTATAACTAAAGAAGCATTTCTTGCCTGATAAACTACATTTGAGGTAAGGTAAATTAGATTTTTTTTTTTTTGCAGAACTGTTCCTTTAAAGAGACAATGTGGAGGAAATAATGCTACAATTCCAAGCACTACATCTTCACTACAGGACCTTTCAGCAATACAGTCCACTCCAGGTCTGTGTTTCTATCTATATAGTTTTAAATCACAGACTGCAGAGACTCACCACACAGACCCATGCTTTTGACCTCCTGTGACCTCCATCAAGCCGTGTTAACAGCCGGTCTCACTCTCTATGCCTTTTCTCACTATCTGCTAAACGTCTTCCCACCGCTGCCTTAAATCAGATGCTTCCTGTGTTTGACAGAGACCGTCTCAGACGTTTACAGCCTTTTACACAAAACTGAAGAAATGTAATTTTACACAGTCAGGCTAGAAGATCTGTTTCCTATCTGCTCTTACTACAAGTGCAAGGAAATGATATCTTGGTAAGTGAAATCACCTTAAAAGTCAGTATAGCTAATCTCTCTAATTTTGAGGTGGCTGTGAGAGTTTTCTAGCTTTTTGTAGACATATATTCAGTTAAAATCTTTTTTGAAACAGGTCAAATTGCCTGAAAATTGGATAATTTCACTCATTAAAATTACTCTCAGACTAGAAAGAGTGAATCATCTCACAATCTCTCACAATAACAAAATGTTAGATATACACTATATGTACAAAACATATTGGACACCTACTCATTTATTGTTTGTTCTGAAATCAGGGGAATTAAAATTAGTTTTGTAGGAGTAACTCTCTCTACTGTGCAGACCTTCTATATTTTGGAGCATTTCTGTGAGGGTTTGGTTGCATTCAGCAACAAAAGTGTTAAGTGAGGTCAGGATGTTGGATGATCACTACCGTACATTATTCCCAACTCTCAGAAGTATTGGATTGAGCACCATCATTTCAGTAAATGCAGTTCCCCTCCTCTACAGCTCAATGCTGGGAAGCTTTAAACCCCACTAGCCCACACCTGGCATCAGGCATGGTGCCAGTAGGTTTGTGTTTATCTGCTCCATAGAGTCCTATTGTATTGCCTGTACTTCTCTACGGGGACTAACCACTTGTGTCAACAACAGGTGCAACTTAAAGTAGCTGAAATGCAATCAGTATAGAAGGGGTGTGAACAAACATTTGAACTTATAGTATATTTAAGATGATTTCTCTCACTAAGATTTTCATTGTGTGTGTGTGTGTGTGTGTGTGTGTGTGTGTTTGGGGAGTGTAATCAATGATACACATAAGCAGGTGTAAATATGCACAATATATACTCTTTAAGTGTACAGAGCACAGGCGGTCAGTTTCAGCACTGGACAGTTCAGTGTTTTTTCTGCTCTTTATTAATGAGTCCTCTACATGCGTCAGATTTACTCTTTGAAAGGCTGTCACTGCAAAAATGTCTTAGCAAGTGAAACCATCTTCAGTCTAAACTAAATTTCATTTTGAGAATGTTGTAAGCTTATTGTGGGATAATTTAATATATACTTCGATGTTCTTTATTTTAAATGTAACTGATCTCTCTGTTTTGGCAGATTCTTTCTTTATTTCAAGAAAAATGTTTTAAACATGCAACATTATCTGCCAATATAGTGAGATCATTTTGTTACTAAATGATTAAAATAAGTACAAAAAATGTCTAGTTATAAGTGTTTTTTTGTTTTTGTTTTTTTTCCTTCAAAATGAGAAAAATTAGATATTTAAAGAAGAGGGTTTCACTTGATAGCATTCTTTTATGCAGTTAGCTGTTTTTAGTGGTATAATGAGTTTTTTATGGATAAACTGATCTTTCCAAGCGGCTAAACAGTTTTACTCTCCTAAAAATGTAATGTTCTAAGTAGAACTTTTAGTCAATCTTATTTTAAAAAGATCTGTTGACAGGTCCTTATTGCCTACACCACTAGCTAATGTAGGAAAATCTCATCTAAGGGATTAAATCCTGAGTTTTATCTGTGTAAACACTAAGCTGTGCTGGACCTGATCATCTTTGCTGTTCCACAAGACGTTTCATTGCTGCTGATTTAGGAGAGAAAGAACTCCATGTCCGACAGCCACCATGCTGGAGATCTTCTCTTTACCTTCTGTATTTATCCACATGTTCTGCAGCTTTGTTTCTGGAGATATCTCACAAAGCACGATCTCTCTGTTAGCCAGATAATTTAAGTCCAAAAAGAGAAGAGACCATGGAGGTTCCTCTTGGGGAAAACCTCACTTTACGTTATCCAGCTAAGCTAAGACTGAGGAGTCTACATTTTGAATCCACAGTATTTCTGTGTTAGCCGAATAACTTCCCCAGTGAAGTGAATAACTTTAAACCCAAAGGTGAGTAGGTCCGGGAAGAGAAGAATGTTTCTTTACATATTGGCCTCATTTTAAACTTAAGTTATCAACCTTAACCAAGAAATCCTGCTTTATGAAGAATGTTTTCCTAGTTTTATATTATCTAATGCCTTTTGTTTTTAAAGTTGTGTTTTGTTTTTAATTCAGTCCAATGATTACAGAAAGGTACATATGCTGACCAATCAGGGTACAGATTGGTGTTGTAAAAGTAATTCTTTTCTGTAGATTCTCAAATTGAGTAAATTACTCCAGTTATATTCTGTGTCCAGCAAATTATTTTTGTTATTGAATGCATGTGCTGTTTGCTTTGGAGAGCCACAACAGATCTTCAAAAGAACTGGACATCCAAAAGCACCTGGACCAACAGAAGTCTCAACTGAAGCTCCTCCATTATTCCACACTTTAGCTTCACATTTTTCATTATTATTTTCTTTTCTTTTCATTTTTGTCTTTGAAACAGACACTAATCGTGACCTTGAAGGAAACGTGGCCTTTTCTGACACACTCACTATTTTTGTTCTGTTCGGTGTGAGTTTGTTTGTTTCAGTAACAAAAACAGTAACATGTATCCATCCATTCAAGTTTTGGTGCTTATTTGTAGAGATGACTTTTGCAAAAATTCTGTACTGATCGTTAAAACAAACTTCTAAAGAGCATCACATGAGTGATCAAAATACAAACTACATTTGTATCATTTTTATAACTTTAACTCAAAAAACAATACAGTGGCCATAGATGTTTGTGTATTAAAAACAAACAAAATACTAACACAAAGTGGTTTAAACACCTGAAAGGTTTAAAAGGATGCTGGCATAACAGTGAGGAGATAACAAGCTAGCACTGTCACTAATGTTGACACAAATATTTACACACATGATATCGTTTAAATTAATCTAAGGCATAAGAATGGTCAGTTGTTATAATAAAACCAAACAGGGTGCTTTTAACTAATTAAATATATTTTGAAATGTCCACAAACTTTTGACAGCTGCTGTAAATCTGAGTTATGTAACTCTTACACTTTGTCCTACAGTAAATAAACATTGTCGCCTTCAATCTGTTCATAATGGAAAGGTCAAGTCCATGTGTCGGATAACAACGTAAATAAACTGGAGTCAGTGCTACTCAGAATAGAGACAAAATCTCAAACTGGAGATGAGACATCCATCAGAAAGTCATGACTGGGGTAGCCAGCTCATATAACGGGTGTCTTTTGCTTTTGACATTCTTGCTTGCTCAAAATTTATTCCGATAGGATGTGGTGTCAGAATGAAGTGCTGTGATGGAGATTTTATCATGTGTATCTTGTTATTGGGTGGTGTTTATGGTTTTGTCAGAGAGAATATATGAAAGAATGTGTATGAAATGTGCCAGTTTCTTCATTAGTTACTTCTTTCCATCTTTATTTTGTCTCAGTAGTTTGTAGTAATAAACCATAACTACACTACAAAAATGTTAGGAAGTAAAATTATTTTAAATACACTCAGCATCTCATTTTAATATTGAAATTTCTCTAAGAACATTAAAGTTTATTTTAACTATTTCTAGCTAAATGTTTTTTTTTAAGAAATCATGCTTAAAACAAGCAAAATTATTGACCAATGCAAGAAGATATTTTTACGAGGTATGATTACTTAATAAGTAACACTGTTAAGAAATGCTAAGATTTAAATTAATTGAAAAATCTAAGATTTTATAAAATAAGAAGGGATAATAATTAGACTTTAGGCTTAAGATGATGACATATAAGCTCATTTCCAAGAAAGTTGGGACACTGTACAAAATGTAAATAACAGAATGCAATGACATTTAAACCCTGTATTTACTGCTGTAGTTTTGAAAGTGAAATTCTTTCCCATTCTGGCTTAAAATAGCATTTTGGCTGCTCAAAAGTTCAGGGTGTTCTTTACTATATTTTTTGCTTCACAATGTGTCACATTGTGTTTTCAGGCAGGCCAATTTAAGACCTGGACTATTTTACTATGAAACCATACTGTTTTAATACCTGCAGAATGTGGTTTGTCATTGGTTTGATGTGATAAGGATTTTCTGAATCTTTTAATGATTTTATGCACCATGATTTTTCTTTGCAGGCACATAGTGCAACAATTCAAGATTAATGTTAATGTAAAATAGCAGAATCTTGTAGAGTGGTAAACCCTCCTCATCTTTACTTCTGAAAGACTTTATATCCAGTCATGTTACTGATTTGTTGCCAGTTAACCTAATTAATTGTGAGATTTCAGAATAGAATAACTTTACTGATATTTTGCTGCTCATTGCAACTTCTTTAGAACTTCATCAAATTCAAAGCAAAGATATTTGTGAGCCCGTCTGGTAAAACCCAGCCAAAGTTACTGGGTAACTTGATGAGATAATGTGTTGTTCAGCCTCTCACTCACATTAGTGACAAAAATTAGCTGCTTGGTTTTGTTGCTGTAAATGAAAGATAATAGTCTCTAATATCTATCATAGTACATATTTGTATCAAAAACAAAACTTCATCAACTTCAGCTGATGTAAACAATGTAACTGTAGCCTGGCTTATCTTTCAGTGTTAATTTCTCGTATATTTTTGGATTTGTTTGGATGAACCTTTTAGCATTTTTGATGTATTAATATCTTGTGACATGAGTTGAGTATTCTATATCTCAGAATGCTATATCTCATACAGTATAAAAGATAATTGACCGAAACTTGGTCTGAGTATTTCTTCAACTAGACTCTTTCCAAATATGCATATAACTCATATTTGGGGAAAAAATTACTTTGACTGGGTTTTCCCAGATAGGGTCACATATTTTAAAGAATCTGTTTCAATATTTAATATGTACTCTTTGTACCATTTACAGTTTAATATAGGGTTTAAAGGTGTGCACATCCTTGCATTTTTATTTACATTTTGTATAGCATCCCAACTGTGTTTTTTAAAAATGTAAAAGGTGGTTTGTTTGTTTTTTTTTTTTGTTTTGTTTTTTTTCCTCAAAGATTAAACTGTTCCAGACATTCAATCAATCTCACGTATCTGAGTGTTGTATCTTAGTTTATTCATAATATAGTTATACAGGAAACATTTCTTACTTTAATAAGCAGTGCTAAGAGCTTTTGGGTAAAATAATGTTCATGCCCATTTTTATTTTTCAGACACTTATTCATTTTAGGGAATGTTGTTTATTTTTCCCATAGAGATGTACAGTTTAGACCTGGAGTTTCTTTTTGGGCCTGCTAATGAAAACAGAATGACAGACAGCTTAATAGGCCAATTTATTATTTTAATAATAATGATATTCATTAAACGCTAATAATAATAGATTCTGTTCATATTTTGAGAGCAGGGTTAACATGTTGCAAAAGCTTGATACATGCTGTTTGTTTTACTTTTCATTTCTGTATTTTTATAATAAACACTTACCTGCCTTTCTGTCCCCTGTTAAAATAATGACTATATTTTTAAATAAAAGTTAAAAAAAAACATTTTTATTCAGTCATCTGTCTGGTTTTTGGATTTTAAAATGTAGTCTCTCTCTAAACTCACTTTCTCTTTCTGTCTCTAAAATAAACTGTTATGAAGGTCAGTGTCAGAACAATGCTGGTATTGTATCAGTCAATGCTGAGAACAATCCGTGTGTGTGCGAGCGTGTGTGTGTGTTGGGGGAGGGTTAAAGGAAAATGTATTCATAAATCAGTAAAATACAGTCATGCTTTAGTAACCTGCTTTAGACAGGGGTTTGGAAAGGGTCAAACACATTCAAATACAAAAAATCACAACATACTTCATTAATGTTATTTGCATTTACTGTATTTTTAGCCAGTAAAATCAATTACTGTTAAGTGCAGATCCTGAAAAGTCTTGACTTCATCTCTACACACAATGAAACGTCTGTTCTGAGGGACCTAGACTGACCTTTACAGATCACACTGACCTCACAGAGGGTCACACAGCAGCACTTTGGCTACATTACACAGATTTTTAATCCTAGTTCAGTGTTGTATGTAATGGTGAAAAAGTACTATATATAATATTATAATACAGCACAACTACATTTTAGCCCACCAAGATAAAAACATGTAATTATCATAAATGTACATCATGGTTCTTGCAGTTCACTTATGTGCCATAAAGTTTCAGTACATTGATGTTTCCAGGAGAAAGGAGCATATTTGTGTCTTACTGTTTAAAGTACTGATTTAAACAGTAAAATAAAAGTAAGTCTGTTGTCAGGACAGTGAGTGGAGTCAATACAGCTTCAAATACATTCATTACAGTCTGATATGGTTATGGTCTCTAACT
Source organism: Crenuchus spilurus (assembly GCA_036984385.1). Classification (NCBI taxonomy): domain Eukaryota; kingdom Metazoa; phylum Chordata; class Actinopteri; order Characiformes; family Crenuchidae; genus Crenuchus; species Crenuchus spilurus. Next base: position 9,781 of record BRDA01070075.1, read on the forward strand.
TAAGATACTGAAGATCACCCAGCAACTATCCACTACATTTTTATTTATTGTTATTTTTGTAAATTCAGACAATTACAATAGCTTAGTATGATATATCAGTAGATTGTTGTAAAACAGCAATAGAGGAATAGTATACGTACAGAAAAGAAAATATAAATTATATAAATATATACATCAGTGTACAGTTTCTGACAATATTACTGTAGGTTGTTTTTTGTAAGTGAAGATGAAAAGTGCATTAAACCATCCATATAACCAGTGTAATGGTCACAATGTTATTAGTAAAAGAGAGGTAAATAACTAATACATGTAATTAAAATGTAAATTATACTTTCACACTACATTACAGTGATGTTTTCTCCTAATTAATAATGCAATGTAAGCTGACATCTCACAGATTAGTATACTTCTATATAAATGCTTAAGTCATCCCAAATTTAAATGTTTTTAACACTGTATGATATAAAAGAGACTAAAGTACAGATTCAAGATAACTGCTGTTCCAACCTGGACAGCATAATTCTCAAATCTGATACGGCCAGTACTGTGTTTGTTACTTTTGGGGAAAAAGGTAAATACTATATTTGTACTGGTGAGAGTAAAGTAGCCCCATATTTGATTGCTTTTTTTTTTGTTTTAAAGTGAAATGTTGAGATATTTCTCCTACAGTAGAATACAGCAGTGTATGTCTGTGCAGGGTAGACTGTATATGTAGTAAATCTGCAGTAGTAAAGTATCTGCAGACCTGTAGCACCTCTAGAGGCGGAGACATGTCCTGCAACTCCATGTTTGTGACCTGCCACCACTGACAAGACACTGTGCTGTAATCTTTCACATAAAAAGAAATCACTTCTTTCATCTGATCCCCTGTTTTGGCAATATAGAAGCTGTTTAGTTTTCGTTTGATGTGTGAAGAGTGATGACCACAGAGGAATAAACCCAACCATAAAGTAAAACACACATCCACACACTAGTGGACAGTGAGCAGACATGTGCAGTGTGGTGTGCAGCCCTATCCACAGGACCCAGGGAGCAACTGGGGGGTTTGGTGCTCAAAGGTACTTTCGATGTGGCTTATTCATTCCGGGGATCGAACCAGCAACCTTCCGGTCACAAGGCTGGTTCCGTAACCACAACCCCAAGTTTATTACAGTAGAAGGTTCTGAAGTGTTGAAGATGTATAAGGACTTACTTTATCATAGTGATTTTGATCCCATCTTTGGCCCTCTGCGCCACAAGGACAGTAGATCGGGGCTGCTCACTGTTTTGTGCACGTGCTCACTACCCCCTAGTGTATTCACTAGTGTGTGTGTGTGTGTGTACGCATGTTTCACTGCATGGTTGAGATAAATGCAGATGTCAGATTCCTCTGTGTGTAAGTACTTTGGGAACAGACAGGCATGTTACATTTAACTAAGGATGTAAATCTCTACCAGTATCAGTAGTTTGATCAGAGGAGGATGGATCCCCTTTGTGAGTCTGGTTCCTCCCAAGGTTTCTTCCTCCAGCCTTGAGGGAGTTTTTCCTTGCCACTGTTGCCTCGGCTTGCTCACATTGGGCTTAGAATCAAAATGTCTGATACTGATTATGTAAAGCTGCTTTGTGACAATGTCCATTGTAAAAAGCGCTATATAAATAAATTTTGATTGATTGATTGATTGTCACCTCACCCACCATCAATGTGCAGTCAATCACAACAGAACTCTCACCCAACATTAACTATTAGAAAGGTGTGGGGAGACTAGGCCAGATTTTGAAAATGGAGATTATTAGGAGGGGCGGCGGGGGGCTTAGTGGTTAGTACGTTCGCCTCTCAGCACTGAGGTCTAGGGTTTGCATCCATGTTTCAGGGATGCGGGGAGTTTCCATGTTCTCCCCGTGTCTGTGTGGGTTTCCTCTGGCGTCTCCGGTTTCCTCCCACAGTCCAAAAACATGGAGGTCAGGTAAATTGGATACTCTAAAAAGTGTGTGCGTGTGTGTCACCCAGCGATGGACTGGCACCCTGTCCTGGGCTTAGTTTAATGGTGTAATGCCCTGCCCTGCACCCAGTGAGGGGCTAGGGGACTAACTGCAACCCTGATAAGGATTAAGCGGGTGTGATAATGGATGGATGAATGGATTATTAGGAGTGGGAAATTCAACCAGGATATCAGGGTAACTCCCAGGAAATGCCCAGAGATTTTTTTCTGACCTCACAGAATCAGGACCTCAATGTTACATCTCCACTAAAAGATATTTCAATTTTACAGTACAGTATCCATGTCACTGCATTGGGGCATTGTGATCCAAACAGGACACAGGAATAGTGCCTCCTGTTGTCCCCACCAACACCACTACTAGCAGCCACACAGGCTTTGCTTGGAGGTCTCCCATCCAAGTACTGTCCAGAACCACACCTTCTTAGCTTCAGTGGATTTGCATGCTATGTTGTGTAGCTGCTCTGGCCATTAATCCTCCTCTTCCACAGCTGTTATATTGGCTGACGAAGGCATTACCTGCAGTAGATGTAGCTGAAAGTTGATGTTAGTATGTCAGTAAGATCCATAGACCTGGACATCAGAATCAGAATCTTTATTCGCCAAGTACCAGAGGTACAAAGAATTTTTCTTGGTGCAGGTGTCAAGATTTAACATTTAAATAGAATGAGAAAAATAAAGCTAGACTATATATAAACACAAAAGACAATGAGGAACATGAAATAAAAAGTACAAGCAGAAGTCCAAAAAGTTATGTGCAGTGTAGGTGGTACACTTGAGCAGCAATACAAAATTACGAAAAAGTGTAGTTTAAGTATGTTAAGACGAATGTTAAAGTGCACTATGTACTGACTGCAGTGTCTCTTTGGAGGACAGTAGTTATACAGTTATACAGATTATGTGATATAATATGATATGATATAATAAAGTGCAGGTGCAGCAGTTTCAAAGTAGTTTAAAGTGGAGGGATGTGAGACGGGTGCTTATTTAGGAGGGTGATGGCCTGGGGAAAGAAGCTGTGGAGGTGGCGGTTAGTCTGAGACTTTAGGGCTCTCACTTTTGGTTTCCGTGAAGATGGTAACCTCTGGAAGAGAGAGTGGCCAAGGTGTGAGGGGTCAGCCATGATCTTTGCTGCCCTCTTCTTCATTCTAGAAGAATAGAGATCTTCGAGGGTGGGGAGCGGGCAGGCAATGATCTTCTCTGCACATCACACTGTTCGCTGTGGCTTACGTTTGATGTGCAGAGACGCAGAGCCGAACCAGATGGAGATGGAAGATGTGATGATGGACTCTGGATGATGGTGCTGTGTATGTCCCATCTGAAGTCCAGCTGGATGGTAGTGCCAAGGAATTTGTAACACTCGGCTCTATTAACTGTGCAGCCGTGAATTACCAGTGGAGGCGAGAGGAGGGTTTCTTTCTGAAATCAATGATCATCTGCACAGTTTTTTGTGTGTTTAGTTCCAGGTTGTTATCTTCACACCAAGACACCAGCCGTGACACTTCCTACTGGAAAATGGACTCATTGTTGTTTGAGATGAGGCCAATCAGGGTCATGTCATCTGCAAACTTGATAAGTTTAACAGAGTCACTGTAAGAAACACAGTCATTGGTATAGAGTGAGTAGAGCAGGGGACAGAGCACACAGCCCTGTGGAGCACCTGTGCTGAGGCAGAGAGGGTCTGAAATGTGGTCACCCATCTTGACATACTGTGTCCTGTTGGACAGGAAGTTGTAGATCCAGTAACATACAGAAAGGGGGATACTGAGCTGCTGCAGTTTGACCAGTAGCAGGTCAGGGATGATTGGTGTTAAAAGCAGAGCTGAAGTCTACAAACAGCACACGGGCATAGGTGTTGTGACCATCCAGATGTTTCAGGAGGCAGGAGAGAGCGAAGTTAATGGCATCATCTACAGACCTGTTAGCTCTATATGCAAACTGCAGAGGGTCCTGGAAGGCATGAGTCATGACCTTGAGATGCTGAAGTAAAAGCTTTTCGAAGCACTTCATGACTACAGATGTTAGGGCAACTGGTCTGTAGTCGTTCAGGCAGGAGATCTTCTGCTTTTTGGGAACAGGTATGACAACAGAGGTTTTGAAGTAGGAAGGCACAGCAGACATGGACAGGGACTGATTGAAGAGGTCAGTGAGGATGGGTGAGAGCTGTTCAGAACAGTGCCTGAGTGTGAAAGGTGACACGCGGTCAGGTCCAGGAGCTTTATGGATCTTCTGTTTCCTAAGAACATGTCTGACCTACTGTTCAGTCAGAGTAATTGGCAGTGGAGGGGAGGGGGTAGTGGAAGATGGTATGTTGAAACTGAGGGCAGTTGGGGGTGATGTGTGAAGAGGTTGCAGAGGTGGACGGGAGGGGGTAGAAGGTGTGGATGTATTGGAGCCTAGAGCAGATAGTGGTAAAATGTGAAGAGGACGCAGACTAGGGGTAGACTGGGGGAAGGGGGAGAAATCTTTTGTGTTTCAAACCTTGAATAGAAGTTGTTGAGTTGGTTAGGCAGCAGTGGGTCAGCTGTGATGTTTGGAGATTTGGGTTTGTAGTTGGTTATGGCTTGAAGTCCTTTCCAGACTGAAGAACAGTCATTTGAAGAGAACTGTTGCTCCAATTTTTCCCTGTATTTGTGTTTCGCAGCTCTGACACCTTTGTTGAGTGCATACTTTGCTCTTTTGTATGCGTCACGATCTCCACTTCTGAAAGCCTCTTCCTTGGCGGTATGCAGTTTCCTGATTTCATTTGAGAACCAGGGTTTATTGTTATTATGAACAGATTGTCTTTGAAGGGATGCAAGTCTCCTCACAGCAGTTACATTCACTCATGTTATCAATGTGCTGATATAGAAGCTTATATATGAGGTGAATGCATCTGCATAATCATCCAGGTTATCATTAGCTGATCTAAAGGAGTCCCAATTGGTAGAGTCAATACATCCCCTCAATTTCTCAATTTCATTTATTCAGAGACTCATTAGAGCAGGGGTGCACAATACGTCGATCGCGATCTACCGGTCGATCGCAAAGGTAGTGTGGGTAGATTGCATGGCATTTAAAAAAAATAGACGTCAGCCTATCATCCATCCTCGCTATAAAACATCTCACTTGATTGACATACAGGGACACTGGTCAAGCACTAGGACCCAGCGGGATTCCAAGCCGCTCAATCTGAAAATCCTGTTTCACTTTAGACCACCCACAAGCTCATTCAATTGGCTCTGCCGTTTCTTGCTAACGTGCCGCTATCGCTTCATTAAACAGCATCTGGACTTGTAAACAGTGTTTTTCAAGTTGGCCAGCAGTCCGTGTTCACCTGTCACTGTAAGTTCTTAACATGTATGTTTGTTCTGCCTGTGTAAGAAACCTAAAACTGACCATTTCCATATGGAGTGGAGGACTTTTTTACTGTGTCATTTTTGAAGTGTGTTTGCCTTGACTGCATTATTCAGCGTCAACCTTTTCACACGTGAAGATCATTAAGTCCAAGTATCGTTCCACTATGACTGATGATCATTTGGAGGTTTGCGTGAGGCTGGTTATCAGCAACTACTGTCCAGACTATGCAGCCCTGACTGATTCCATTCAGTGCAAGTCATCAGAGTAATGTAGGCTAATGACAAAACATGTACACAGTTGTATTGTGTAATATGGGTTCATGTAGTTATTCAAGGTACACCAGCATACATTGTACAAAAAAATTGTCAGTATATTCATAAATAAATATGTCTTGCATTTTAATATTAGGTAGATCATTTTGACTTAGTCATTAGATAAGTAGCTCGCAGGCTGAAAAAATGTGTGCACCCCTGCATTAGAGATTTATAACTCACTTTTACTGCCTTGTTTTTATGTGTTCAAATGTGCTCTGCTAAGGAACTGCTACTCTTGGATGTTAACTTGTATGTTGTCTTTTTAACATTTCTTCTCTGGATTTTCTTTTACTGGAGAATATGATGTACTTTGCCTTTTCAAAATCTTTCTGATCTGTGCACTGTAGTAGATATGAGCACTTATGACCACTTTCCCTCACAGCAGTTACATTCACTTGTGTTATCAATGTGCTGATACTCCATTCAGTGCTTATTTACAATTAAGTCAGAAGAAAAGTTAGTATAGTATGGAAAAAGCATCATATTTTGTACATTTACTTTGACTTTTATTTCATTGCAGACCGTATTAACCCAACATATTTAATGTTTGTCTGGTTAACTGCATTTCATTTGTAAATAAACATACATCCTTGCATTTCCGGCCTGCAACACATTAGAAAAATTTGGTATGGTAAAGCATTTACCACTTTGTAATGTAGCCATACCTTCTCACAACACTTAAAAGACATTTTTGCATGGAGGATACCAAGCAATTAAGTGTTTCAGGTGCTATTTTGTCTCATTCTTCCTGCAAACACATCACAAGGTGTGTAACACTATGGGGTTGACATTTCACATTTTTGTAGCAAAATTCCTCACACATTCTCTATCTGGGACAGGTCAGGTTTACAAGATGGCCCGTCCATTACCCATAACTTATTCTGCCACAACCATGTCTTTGTAATGTGTGCAACATGTAGTTTTGCATTGTCTTGTTGAAAAATGCATGGATGTCATCTTGAAAGCAGCATGTTGGTCTCAAATTTCAATGTAGTTTTCAGAGTGTAAAAGACACAGCCCCATACCATAACAAACCATGGCTTTTGGATTTGCTGCCGATAACAGACTAGATGGTCCTTATCATTCTTTAAAAAAAAAAAGATCTGGAATACTGATTTGTCTGACCACATTGCATTCCAGTCTGAGGGATCAGAGATCACAGGTGTTCAGCTAAAGCCTTGCCCTTTGTGCACTGAAATTCCTCCAGATTCCGTAAGTAATTTATTGACGTTATGCAGTGCAGAGAGAGAAATATGCAAGTCCCTTCCCATCTTTCTCTGTGGAACATTGTTTTTAAAACATTGTTTTCATGCATTTCTCATCCTCATCAAAATCATGCCATAAAATGCCCCTGTCCCAACCTTTTTTGGCATGAATGCAAAACTGAAATGCAGAACTGGATGTATATTAACAAATGAAATAAAATTGACCAGACAAACCATGAAATATCTTGGGTTGATACTTTCTGCAATGGAATGAAAATCAAAGTACATGGGAGAAACACTGCATTTATTTATTTAGCATTTTCCTTACTGTGGTTATTTGGGTTTGTATTTATATTTCATCTAGTTTTAACATGTATTGGAGGCAGATTGATTTCTTAAAATCTCATTTTAAAAGCCAAATAAAATTAATTGTAATAAACAATATTGAACATTGGTTCTTAGTCATTAGTCGTCATTAGTTATTACATACAATAGTAAGCTCAGTAACATTAATGAAATTAAGAAGACTAAAAGATTTCAGAATCTAGAATCCAATAGAACTTTATTATCCAAGCAAAGTTTTTCTTTGGTTTTTCTTTGGTTTATCTTTGGCTTGTCTTTGGTTGATGCTCTGATTAAAACATGCAAAATACTCAATCATACAACATATTACATTCACATGAATCTAAAAGAACATCTAGCATTCATTTCCAGATTTTGCATACAATACTAAAGGCCTAACTTCACACTAGTCAGTTTTCTCGCTGTTTTAGTTTCATCTTGATTAAGCAATTAAGATATTTTTGTAAGCCACTTAGATACGGACATTACAGATGTCACCACAGCATGGAACAAACTTAAAACATGACATTTAATTATTTCCAAAGGGCAGTTATCTGTTGACTGAATCTAACATCATGAGAAAAATCATAAGTTTGGCTGAAATGACAGTAGAAGTAAATCTAATGTATAGTATATTTGCCCTAGCAGCCCTAACCACAAACTTTATGCAGTATTCTAGTCTGTTTAATATGAATGCCAGTCCAAAATCTGACTCCCATTTCTTGTAGTAGTTTTTTGCACTTTTGTCACTGGAACAGGAAACTTTTATACTGTTCTGTACAACTTTTATACTGTTCTGTACAACTTTTATACTGTTCTGAACCACCAATTCTGAGACTGAACATTTGCAGAAATGCTACATTTAAGTTTGTCTCATGCAAGTGTGAAATGTTTTTAACTGAAGCAGCAATACCCAACCTTTTGCATATAACTATCTGAACTTTCAAAGGGAAGTTCTCATGTTTCCTGACCACATTTACTAGAGGTAGCACTTAAAGTGAGTACAACAGTGGTTCTAAACTGAAGCCTTGAAGAACTTTAAAGGAAACCACACAATTTCCCAATGAATGATGCCTCAACTGTCTCCTCTATTCAGCTTAAGCAATGTACAAACACTTCTAAAAGGCAATGAAGTCACACTTGTAGCCATTTAAGACATAATAATGACACAATCTTCTGTGCATAATAACCACACAAGTGTAACATGCAAACCACTAGAGAAAACCTAAAGTTCTTTTTCTTACAGTATTAAGATCTGTCTACATTAGAAGCTATTTAAATAGCAAAAAAATGCAGATTATTTATTAAATCTGTGAGGCTCGATCTGAAGGATTAATTTAATAAATTCCCGTCTCTGATGCAATGCACTTGTGTGCCTTGAAAGTACTTGAATGTCTAAAGCTCCTCCCACAATCTGAGCAGTAATACGGCTTTTCTCCGGTGTGAATGCGGTGGTGCAGTTGGAGATGAATCTGTTGTGTAAAACTCTTCCCACACTCTTCACAGTCAAAGGGTTTCTCTCCAGTGTGAACGAGCTGGTGTCTCTGCAGATGAATCAGGAGCGTAAAGCTCTTCCCACAATCGGAGCAGTTGTATGGTTTCTCTCCTGTGTGAACACGCCGATGCTTCTGAAAAGTACTCTGTCGATTAAAACTCATCCCACACTCAGCACAGTGATATGGCCTCTCTCCAGTATGAATACGCTGATGTGCTTTGAAGGTACCATTGTCTCTAAATCTCTTCCCGCACTCTTTGCAGTAATACGGTTTCTCTCCTGTATGGATGCGTTGATGTAGCTGAAGATGACTCTGTCGTTTAAAACTCTTGCCACACTCTGAACATAGATACGGTTTCTCTCCGGTGTGGATGCGCTGATGCAGTTGGAGATTATTCTGCTGATTAAAAGTCATTCCACACTCTGAGCACAGGTACGGCTTCTCTCCTGTGTGAATGCGTAAGTGTACTTGGAGATGACTCTGTCTAGTAAAGCTCTTCCCGCACTCTGAGCAGTGGTGAGTTCTTTCCTTTCCTGCATTTTTCTGCAATTGTCTCCAAGATGTACCTGCATGGCAAGTGGCAGGGGACATCGGCTGAGTGCTAGAGCTTCCGCTGCGTTCCATTTTCTCAGATAGAATCTCCTGATTCACCACTTTAACTTTGGTATACATCTTGTTAGCATCTGCTGATGCATTTGTGGAAGTCCATTTAAGCCATCTAGGAAAGTGGATACAGGGAGCATGAAGAACAAGTCATCTTGCATCTCTGGAGGAAAAAGAATCCTTTTCAAACATGCAATACATAAAGATATTATCAGGAGTTCTGAAGTACCTCATCTATCCATAGTTTGTCATTAATTCCCACTCACTGCCTGCTCACTGATATTTATGTGCATACACATCCTCTATACAGTGACGTGCAAAAATTTAGGCAGCCCTGGTCAAAATATGTTGCGTAAACATTTAAGCAAGTTGAAGGTTAAATGATCCCCAAAAGGCATGAAGTTAAAGATGCCAAATTCCCTTTGTATTTTAACTCTCTGGAGTCTGCGCTCCCACTGGCAGGACAAAACCAAAATTCCACAAGAACTCTTATATAACTGATTTGATCCTAGATTTGATCATAGAAACAAAACGATCTACCATTTACATAACAAAATGGTAATTCCAGAATGCCATTGGAGGATTAGTGGCCCAGAAATGGTAAAAATGCCCATTTGGTCTCTAAGAGCTCTCACATGAACAAAGACCTATCACCTATAAGACCTATCTCATGAATCTCAGTCATTTTGACTGGGGATGTCCAAGTGTTAGAATGCAACTGTATGTACATTTCTGCTATTTTCTTACAGCACCATCCATCATCTTCCACTTTTGTACAGCACACAGTAAGTAAGACTCCTAAAGCACAAAAACTAGCCTCTGAGACCTTAAGTAAGATCTGGATATGGTTTGAGTGAACTGAGTGACGTTTTGGTGAAGTCTCTGTGTTATTCAGGGCTATATAGTACATTTGATTTCTAAACTAAAGAAGGAAAAATAGATTCCAAACATGTCTGAGATAAGTGGAAAATATGTAAAAATAATTGAAATATTCCTTTAATACACTACTAACATGCAGCATCTGATTGTGCACTTTCAACAGAACAGTTCTTTACCTGTGTTGGATCATTACTGAAAAAAGTAAGAAATTACAAATGACTGATTACGTCTCTAAAGCTGTTATGATATTACTTATTAATTTCTGGACAAATTAATCTAATTCTACTACTTTACTTCTATGTTTACTTCTATAAAACCCAAACTAATTTGTACCAAAATCAGGTCTGTTTGATTAAAACAAGCAGCTAATATTACCTGAACAGCGAATAAATGACCTGTAAACAGCTAAAACACTTACTGCTCAAAATAAAGTTTCTTTGAATCCAATACAAAGTTTAAAAACCTGTTCCTGAATTAAAACACAAACTGAAGCTTCTTATTCATAAACATTGACTTTCCCATTTTACCTTAAAAGGTGTTGCAGTTACTTTCAAGCACTGCAATTTAAGATGGAATGGGAAATGTACAAATACAAATAAACTCCTAACTTTATTGTAAATTTGAGACTTATCGGTGTCAGTAATATTGAACTCAAGATTCCTTTATCCAAAAGTTTTTAATATTAGCATAGTTACAGCTGAGTTTACTACAGCGGAGTTTACTGTATGATTAACTACAATAACCAAGCAGTTATACACTGTAAGGTCAAACCAGGTTTTCATACATAACAACATATATCATTTTTATTAAGTCAGTAACTGTCATTTCATTCATTTTAACAGTAATGCATTACTTTGTACCATTTTACCTGCCATCCCTTCTCTGTAGGGGTGAACTAGAAACAACCTGAAGGGAGAACTAGAAACTAGAAACTGATTCATAAAATAGAAATGCAACAAAAACATGCATCAGTAAGAAGCCAAAACACACACATTAGAGTTTACATTCAGTTTAAAGGAGAGAAGACATTAGCTACTCTAAAAATTAAATGACTGAAGTGAAGGTTATTTTAAGAATTACTTGTTGTAAATAAATCATTTAAAGACTGTCTGGGTTCCTCCAAGAACCTTTACCTATGAAGAAAGGGTTCTTCTGAGTACTCCGGGGTTTTCAAAGAACATTTTCCATAATAAAAAATACATAATAAATAATAATAATAATAGCAATAATAGTATTTAAAAACACACACACACACACACACACAATTTACCCAAACCATGAAATTGATATTCTACATTTTATTCCATTTTAGGTCCCTACATCTTGCTCATGTGGGAAATTGATTTAAAATATGGATTACACTCACAGTCTAAATTAAAAATAACAGAAATCAATAAGTCTCAGAAAATTGTTGTCTGATCTAAATTAGATCAGGGTTTTGTGACCTGTTCTACGGACCATAGACTACGGTAGCACACATTAGAGAAAAGCCTGGGCATTTTAGTGTTTTAGTGTCAGGATAATCTGGAAAAATCTCTACATCATAAAGGATCTCACCCTCAGCACAGCACGTTGGAGACCTTCAAACTATCCAGCATCTCCTAAACCCACCCAAAGCAGTCCAGCACCCTCCTCAAGAGAAGCCTTTATACCAGCACCTGCTCACACTCAAGTACTTTAACTCGCTCTAGAGCCTGACTTTCTCCCTCTTCCTTTATACACATCACTGCTGTGTTTATGTGCAGCATCTCTTCAGCTCATCTCTCAATATCACTGCTTTTACTCATCTCTCAATATCACTTTCCTTGTGCCGCACATTTCCGATTTAACAGAGAGAACTATACACATAAAGCGTTTATCTGTGCAGAGAAGGAAAGGAGCCTGACTGACTAAAGAAAATATTTATTCCATATTTCATATCTGCTATTAGAGAACATGGTTCTAATGTCTAAATGTAAAAAAACAAAACAACTCGGAGCAGAACAGGTCCTTACCTTCACCAGTGAATCTCTCGCTCTCTCTCTCTCTCTCTCTCTCTCTCTCTCTCTCTCCCTCTCCCTCTCCCTCTCTCTCTCTCTCTCTCTCTCTCTCTCTCCACCACTGCAGATTGGAATCTTCTGCTTCTGCGCTTTATT
>BRDA01070075.1:22079-32154 GCA_036984385.1 Crenuchus spilurus
ACCGGTTACTCGTCTGTCGATCACACTGCGTTGACCGGTTAGTGTCGCGTCGCACCGAGGACACATCTATGGCGTCGTCTGGTCCACCCACGCGATCTCGATGTAAACGCCGACATGGGTGTATCTACACAGGAGCCACGCTGCGCTGTGATTGGCCAGTTGCGTCACACTAGCTGTCTGCTCATTGGCCAGCTAAGAAGGTTTCACGTGGAAAACAACTATCTCAACGATTGTCCACATTTCATAGTCTGAACTGACTTCATTTTAACAGATGAGATGGAGCACAACAAATACTGTTAAATAAATAAGTACTTAGCAGTAATTGAGTCCTTCCTGCAAATCACTATATAACATTGTAATAAATATAAATAATAATTAAGAATATTAATACCTTTTACATATTAATCAAGGTATTAATATGCAATATGTAGGTTAAGGACAACACAGCCTTGGCTCCTGATCCTCTGTATGGATTTGTGAGACTCCATCAGCAGCTCACCTGATTTAATTTAATGACATATTGATTAGCTGAGGCAGCTGCTGAATGAGCTCAGTAAATCCTGACCTTCCTGCAGGAGATCATACACACACACAAACACACACTCATACACACACTGTATTAATTTTTATTTATATTTACTGTGATGTTACTGTTTTTTCACCGATTACATATTTTTGTCTAATAAACAAGTCCACAATATTAAATCTTTTAATTCATATTTCCATTATTAAAAATGCTTATAAACATGCTACACATATTTACCTGCAGCACTCCCTCTCATGTTTTATTGTTTACATTGCATATATAGTATATTTTTTCCCCACTTTCTGTGCTTTACTCCAAGAGTTATTAAAAGGAATGTATGTATACATGAAACAATTGTAATAATTAAAAAATGTAATTTAATCATTGATCTTATCATTAATACTTGCAATAATAAGAGGGGTGTCCCTAACCTGTCCATTCCTGGGGGAATTCCCAGCTGTTCTCCAGCCAACTGTGAAATATACTACGGTTTCTTTCCTGTGCTGGTGTTTTTGGAGGGTATATTTATGGTGGCCCACGGAGTCATATCACAACATTTACAAAACAAAAAGCAAAGATTAAGAACACGACGACATTAAGGGAAAAGGCAACTACATTAAGGAAACACTGCAAACAAAAAAATTGACAATGCAACTACAGTACATTAAAAAAATACTGCAATCAAAAAACAATGCCTCTACATTTAAAAAATGCTACAAACAAAAAAATGCATCTACATTAAGAAAATGCTGCAAACAAAAAAATTACAACACAACTACATTAAAAAAAACACTGCAAACAAAAAAACAACGCAACTACAGAAGTGTCCATTCTCAGCCAGAAATGGATGACATTCTTATGCTATCTGGGATAGTTACTATTAATAATATACTAATAATAACTATTAATAATTATTAGTAATAATAAAATAACATTCATATTAATATTAGTCATTAATAAAATATGAATATATTATTAAATATGAATAAACTGTTAAAAGCATGTAGCACAAAAGTCAGTTGCACTCTCGCACTTAAAAAGTGTGCTCTTGACTTTTGGCAGTGAACCAGATGGAGTGACAGCGGGGCCGGCCAATCACACATTAGCAAAAAACAACAGAGCCAATCGAGGAGTTTGTCGGCATTCTAAAGGGAAACAGGCTTCAGCTTCAGCAGTAAAAACTGCAGGAGACAAAAACTGCCTTTTGAAAAAGTGCATGTACCTCCTGCCTTGAACTGATTTACTGAAATAAATTTACTTTTTAATGATATTCATTTTTTAGATGCACCTTCAATCAATGTTAAGTCAACTTTAATGCATTTAATTAAATGCCTGCTTTGAATTGAACAGTGAATTAAAGTTTTCTTCACAGTTGTGTACAATCAGGTCCTACCCATAAACAGGAGCATCAGCCAAATACATTAAACAGGGCCCTTTTGTTAGCCCCACATATGAAGTCTGCTACCTTCTGGAAACCTGGCCTGTGTCCTGTTTTCCCTAATTCATCTCCTCTCCTCTATGACCCAGACATTATGATGCCATTTTGCTGACTATTCAAACATTAGAGAAGGCAGAACCTGCTACAAACACATTTACTCAAACATCTGACAAACAGATGTTACATCACACAGAAGAAAACATCTGAGCTTTTCAATTTGTTCTTTATTTGTATTTGTATTTATTTTATTCAAACAATCACGAATAAGACCATTCACACATGTGAACAGGCTACTCCAGAATAAGAACTGATTGGCCACCACAAGTATTTCAGAAGTGATTTCTAATGAACATGTTCATCAAGTTTACTTTAGTGGTCACCAACTCTGCTCATGGAAATCTACCTTCCTACAGACTTAAGTTTCGACCTTATTGGACAATATAGATATAAATATTGAAAGAGTTCGCTGGGGACAGTGCTAATAATCACAGTAAGTCATACTATGCTGTAACATTATCTAGTTTGCGAGACCTTTAACTTGGATGCAGTTTCAGTAGGTTGAGAGACGTTTTTGAGATGCATTATTGCAGAAACGACTGGGTTATTTAAGTGACTATGAGTGCTTTCACAGCTGAAAGTCCGGACCATGGTCCGAACCAAGGTTTGTGTGTTTGTTACATTGTATATATTTGGTCCGGTTAGGTTTGTTTTCACACTGCATTTTTGTGAGCGCACCAAGGACTTTTACTATGACACCCCCACGTGCTGTCGTCATCACTTACGTGCGGTGTCTTCCTACACTCGACACTGATTGGTTAGAAGGACGTGCGTCTAACGCTTTTATATACTTTTATATTCCGCTGCCGCAGTTTCTTTAGTTTAGGTTGCGCTGTCATCTCCTTTCTCTCTCATCCTCTCAGAAAATAAGCTGCATGTTTCAGCATTTTTGTGAATTTCTCAAGCTGACTTTTCATGTTCATCAGACCAAAATTATACTAAACATGTTGTCTCCATCTCGCTCCATGTGCTACAACAGCTCATTTTAGCTGCTGTTCCGCTTATTTTTCTTATTCTGTTGCTGTTGAATGTTGGTACTGCCTGCGTAAACTTCCTGTATTTGGTCTGAAAGTCCGAACCTTCTAGAAAATGGTTTTCATACTGCCCGGGAACCGGACCGTGGTTCAGTAGGTCCGGACCAAGACCACCTCTTTTGGTCAGACCGAATTTTGCTCCTTTGGTCTGGGCCGTGGTTTGTGGCTGCGTTCACACCTGCTATTTTGGTTCGGACCAAACAATGTAGGTGTGAAAGCACCCTGTGTTTCCAAGTGACTAGATTTTAGATAAATTGAAAAACTTCAATATGACAATTTCTGAATGAACAATTCCTTAAACTTGTAGATACCAGGGATGTTCACAGGAAGTTATGATACTGTTGGCTGTGCTTCTTCTGCCCTTGGTGGTGGGGGGGGGTGATTATGAAAAAACCCGGGTTATAGCCCCGTAGTCTGGCCCTAGTACCGCCCCTGGTAGATACAGATTAAAATCTGTATTCATTTTGAATGCAGTGGCAGCCATGCAGCCACTTTCAGGTTAAAATGTTAAAATTACATTGTATTAATGGTTGTCCTGATCCAAATAGCATGGATATAACCATATAATCCTGTGGCATAATCATCACGAAATCATTGACATATGAGTGTGTGCTATAGAGACCTGTTCTTACAAAATGTACTATATTTACACCAGCCCTCATTAGAGGTTTGTTATGGAAATAAATAATTATTCTAAAAAAAATAACAATGAGCGCCACTGTCTTGACAGATGCCATGAGTGATCTTAATGCACTTATGCACCTTTAAAGTAGTGGAATGTCTGAAGCTCCACCCACATTCTGAGCAGTAATAGGGTTTCTCTCCTGTGTGAATCTGCTGATGTTTTTGGAGGGTATATTTGTCACCAAAACTAATTCCACACTCTGAGCATTCATATGGTTTCTCTCCTGTATGAATGCGCTGGTGTGTTTTCAGATTACTCAGTTGATTAAAGCTTTTCCCACATTCTGAGCACTGATACGGTTTCTCTCCGGTGTGAATACGTCGGTGTGTTTGGAGGGAACCTCTGTTTCTAAAAGTTTTCCCGCAATCCAAACAGTGATATGGTTTCTCTCCCGTGTGAATCAGCTGATGTCGTTGGAGATTACCCTGGCGTTTAAAACTGCTCCCACATTCTGAGCAATAATACGGTTTCTCTTCTGTGTGAATGCCCTGATGTGATTGGAGATGACCCTGCTGGCTAAATCTCCTCCCGCACTCGGAGCACTCATATGGTTTCTCTCCTGTGTGAATGTGCTGGTGTCTTTGGAAGCTACTTGGATGACTAAAACTCTTCCCGCACTCTGAGCACTCATACGGCTTCTCTCCTGTGTGAGTACGCTGATGTAGTCGCAGGTGACCTCGCTGAATAAAATCCTTCCCACATTCGGAGCAGTGGTGGTTTCTCTTCTTTTCTGTATTTTTCTGCATTCGTTTGCAAGATGTGTTACTATTGAAAGTACCAGAACATGTTTGCCGAGTACTGATGTTTCTTGAGGATGCCATACTCTCACAATTTCCACAGTGTAGTATATCCCTCACGATAGTCTCCTGATATGGTTGTGAAAGTAAATTAAAAGTTTGAAAGAAAATAGAAACTAGAAGACGTGGAGCAGGACGTTTTTCATTTCTGGAAAGAAAGAAAACAAATCTCAATGTGAAATACAGAAAATGTGACATGAAACTAGTGCTTGTTCATAAAAAAAAATAATAATGTAAAAGAGAAAATTTAAATACTAATTTGCCAGTCAATTTTATTAAGTCACAGTCCATGTTGTGAGAGAACCTTTTTTACAGAAACTCAATTCTCTTTACATATTGTTTTCATTTTACAAGCCAAAACATTGTGTCTACTCAAAGATGAAGGGAATAACGTTCATTATCTTGTAACAGCAGCACATTTGAATGTCTAGGATATACTGGACTGTACTGAAATGACACATATATAACGACACAAATCCTGTGTTTAATCACTGGGGTTACACACAGGGCAAAGCCTTCCTTCATCTTAGCAATAATGCAAAGTAATGCACACCCTTATATGATGAAAAAGCACCTCAAAACTGGACAACTGCAGTCCTGCTAACTGGATGTTACAGTAAGAGTCTACACAAGTTCAGTTAGTCCAAAACACAGGAGTCCTAACAAGAACTAAATGTTCAGTACTATCAACTTCTACACGGTTCTGTACTGATTACAAAATTTCAGTACTGTCATACGAAACTTTCAATGGTCTTGATCATCAGTATTTTACTGAACTACTAATTCAGATCTAATTATCTGTATTATTAAATATCACAATCATTTAAATCACAAGTTTCTGATTAGTCACAATAGCTACACTTCTGAATTGGGAAGATATTTTTTCATACAAAGTCCTCAAGCTAACTTGATCCAATCAAGTGATTCAGACAACAAATCTAGTTATGTTTTTAAACACCTCAGTGTCACTGCTAGAGTAAAAATAACGCAAAAAACTACCCAGCCAGCAGCATCCTGTGACCACCAATTAAGGACTAGAGGACCAACACAAACTGTGCTGAGATGCTGTCTCTGACTTTACATCTACAAGGTGAACCAACAAGGCAGGAGTGTCTGATAGAGTGAAGAGTGAGCTAACAGTGTTTAAAAAAACTACTATGATGTGTGTTAGAAACCACCTTTCCATATGTGCATAAGACAGGCCAGTGGAGTTCAGGCCTGCTGTCCTGCTCCTACATTCT
Source organism: Crenuchus spilurus (assembly GCA_036984385.1). Lineage (NCBI taxonomy): Eukaryota > Metazoa > Chordata > Actinopteri > Characiformes > Crenuchidae > Crenuchus > Crenuchus spilurus. The sequence goes on from BRDA01070075.1 coordinate 27,858, forward strand.
TGGCTTTACACACATACTTTGTGACATTAGTTTCAAGACTAGCTGACTCCAAAACTATAGATTACACTTCATAGGCCTTGTACATTCCTCTTCAGTGACAACATCATCTGATTAACAAGTCTCCAAAGCTCTCTGTTTAGTCTCACTGCCAAAAGGCCTACTGAGCTAACCTTGGGGTCTCCTGACAACAGGACTTATGCCATTTCAAACCAATCATGACCTTTCTTTATTTTCCAACCAATCACATCATTACACGGTTCCAAACCTGTATGTCTTTGCCTTTCTAAAGTATATATACTCTGCTGTTTCAATAAACTGGGAAACCATCTTGAGAACAGACACTGTCTCTGTTGTCATTTGAACTCCCCCAGCGCGCTGCAGGCCAAGAGAGGACGGAGGAATCCTACATTCTACTGTAGTTGTACGGCTCAGTATTTCAGAGATCAAACCCTAGAACCAACAAACGGTTCTAACACTATGTCCACTCATACCAGCACAACAGGCAGTAACATACCACCACCACATCAGTGTCACTGCAGTGCTGAGACTGATCCACCTATCTTAAATAATAGCTGTTCTGTCCTGATAACTGAAGAACAGACTAAGGAGGCTAACACAGTATACAGAGAAACAGATGAACTACAGTTTGTAATAATAGCTGAGTAGATCACTAACACAACTAGGAATTTAAGTCAGTAACCAAATACAGGAAGTTAATGTTTAATACAATTGATATAAGTCAGTAAAGTGTGATCATCCATTTGTCTACAGCTGTAATAAAACCACTAAACAGCAAAACAGTGACCTCTTCCAGGAGTGCAGCTCCTCTTTCCAGCAGCTTCTCCGTCTCAAGACAGCCAGAAAACTAACCACAACAATCAGCTTTAACCGGTTAACAGGAGAAAGGAGCACGACCAGGACACAAAACAGACATTTCAGTGAGATCTGGACGAAACTGTGAACTGTTCAGCAGCCCACAGAATTATCCAGTTTCTTCTTCTTCTTCTTCTTCTTCTACTACTTCAGAATTGTAGTTATAGAATTAGCGCCCCCACCTGGACAGCAGGGTAGTGCAGGCTAACATCAATTTAACATAATTAGTAATGTGCCATTTTGTTTGTTTTTTTTTCTGATTGTGTAAATGGCCATTTTTGCTTGTCCAATAATAAAATTGAGTAGCTGACATCTCTCTCTGCACATATTTGAAACCAATGACAAAAGTCTGAACAGGAAAAAACAGTGAAAGAGAGTGAGAGAGAGACAAACAGAGAGTGAAAGAAAGAAAAAAGAGAGAAAGAGGGAGGGAGGGATGGAGAGAGAGAGGTCAAATTCTTGTCACTTTCACTTCACTTTAATAAAATAAAACACGTGGATGCTAATTCACTGTGATTCTATAAATATAATAGAGCAGAACAGAAGATTTAATTTTTAAAGATATAATTTCATATTTAGATTTCAGATAAAATTTATTTTTTATTTGTTGAGGCGCTGCTCTATTTAGAAGACAATTATTTAAAAACAAATTAAACAGGTTTAACTTAACTTAAACGGTCAGGTGAAGCAGTCAAGTTAAAGAAAAGCAGTGAAGACCTAAGATACAAGGATTGTGTGTTTGTGTGTGTGTGTGTGTGTACATGAATTTATGAATATAACATAGATTTTAGGTTCTTCAAAGTAGGCACGCAACTGATGGTCTCAAACACAATAAGAGGGCAAGAAAAGCAAGTAATTAACTCTTGACAAGGCACAGCTGTTAACTGAAAGTCATTCCGGGTGACTAACTCATAAAGCTGACTAAGAAAACGTCAAGAAAGCTGGCATCTAAGTAAGAGATGCCTACTTTGAAGAATCTAAAATATAAAACATATTCTGGTTGTTTAACACTTTTTTGTTTACTAAATAATTTAATATGTATTTCTTCATAGTTTGAATGACTTTAGTATTAATATACAATGCAGACAATTTTATATAATGAAAAATCACGTGTCCAGAATGTGTCCAAACGTTTGACTGATAGTGTATATACATGTGAAATGCTTCAAAGTTATAAAATAGAAAAGAAAGATTTAAAGTACATTTGTACCTTTTTAAAGCAATTATATATTCCTCAAACGCTTTAGGTTTTGGCGTAGTATCAGCTTGTGTGGGGTAGCTTTCTGGCAGATAATGGGCTGGGGAATTTTTGGGACCTGGCAACACTATGCCTACGGCACTCTGAGACGGACAATATGAAGTCGTTTCCAAATCGAGTGTTTAGGTAAAAAAGGCTGCGTTTTAAAACTTACTAACGAACTAGAAGTATGCTGTCGGTATTTTGGCTGTTTATTGATCCCTGATTAATGTGATTTAAACCGGAGTCGGTTACAAATACCATTATCTCAATGCAGCCTTCTAAGACACCTACATAAGCAGGAATTGAAGGAACCAACCTTCAAATTCAGACACAGCCATTATGCGTGTTTACATTCGCCAGAAAACCACAGAAGAAGAAGCCGCTCACAGGCCTCTGTGCTGTCAGAGGGAGAGCAACTGGAGGACAGAAGGTAAAAAGCTTGTTCTTTTAGTTTATTTGTTTTTACATTATTTTTAAATTGATCCTTATGAAGTTGCTGAAAGAATAACATTTGTTTATACCGAGTAAATTAAACCCACATGTATAAAACCATGTTTGCCTTTGAAGATTTATTTGTCCATTTACAGCAGTGATATGAACTCTTATTCAAGCCATGTGAGAAAACAGAATTCATAAACAAATCAGTACATTCAATATGCAAAACATCATAGCTGCTGACTAATTTTAATTTCTTCCCCTTAAAAAACATTGTCTGAGGTCTAGCTTAATAATATTGGTAAAGTGCAAATTTTGTATTAAAATCTGCATTACTAATCTTAATACCGCCATCTGCTGTAGTTGGTTGGAGCACACTGTAACAAATTTTTGCAGTTTTCACAGCATTATTAGAATATACTTAATAAATGTTTACTGTAGAACCTGTATACAATATGTTGTAGTAGATCTGCAAAGCATCTTGGTCAAAAATCAGTGGTAGGTTAATTTTACAGCAGATATATTTTTCCTGTAATTGAAAATATTGTAAAGTTATTTTAAGTGGGCATTTCTCCAACTTTTGAGCATTTTTTCTGATGGTACATTTTGTATGAAAAGAGTAGTTGTCTATTTTTATGCAGACATTTCACATCTTTAGATACATCCTCTACAGTGAAGCACATAATGAGGCTCTAACTTTACACTTCCACCTGCATTTTACCAGAATTTACTTCCAAAAGATTCCTGAGAAGATCTGAATAGAGGTTTTTTTTTTCACTTTTTGATTTCAGTACTGAGGGGGTTTAAAAACTTCAGCTGCTCTGCTGTATCTGATCCATTCATACCAGAATAACACATACTAACACACCACCACCAGATCAGTGTCACTGACTACAGTTCTGAAAGTCATCCATAGTTCTGTGGTGTTCCTGATAATTGGAAAACAAAGTAAAAAGGAACTAAATCATTATAATTGTAGAACTACAAAATGCAGACGCCCAACAAACATTTTTTTAAACTTTGCAATTCTGACTTTAATTACATCTAGATTTTTTTTCTTGATTTTGTTCTCACATTACTCCAAACTCATACTGTAAAAATGAATGACATTCCATTGATAGGGGAAATGTTTAAGATTCTGTTGGTCTTCTGTGATAATTGTATTTGGTAATTTTATTTGGTGTATATATAAAATCAAATGTACATTCTACTTAATTGGGCATTACATTACAGGTAACATGTCTTACACTTGTACCATTTGTACATGGGTTTTTTTAATATAGTGCTGTGGTCTGATAATCTGATTTGTATGTGATTTATAGGTAATGCTTTTTTATTACATGTAAGGAATGAATATCCGTAATGTTTAGCCTTTTCTCCGACACAGATAGGTTGTAACATATCTTTTTTTTTCTTTCAGGTACATGTTTTGTTCATCAGTTCTTTGTAAATAATGTTTATTAGGCAGTAAACTTATTTATTTTAGTTTTTGCATCTCTGCACTAAAAACATGAGCAAACTCTCCTGCACAACAAACAGACTGTAATACAGATTGTAGATGCACACTACATACACTAGTGTAGACAGCACAACTGTGTTTTGGAGAAGTGCTTTTGGCAGATCTGTCAAGGCTTAAAACACTAGCATTCCCCAGGTTTTTTGAGATTCTTGTTCCCCCCTCCCTCTGATGGGCCATTAGCTGCCAACTATTCTTATGTAAATGATTGCTGGGACAACCAGGTCTCTTCT
>BRDA01070080.1:335-11946 GCA_036984385.1 Crenuchus spilurus
GACAAAATTGTGACACATGTTGGGCGTTCACGAAGACCCACTACTGTAGTGGGAGCTGTATTATTATTATTATTATGTAAAATAAACTACCGCGGAAAGACTGTGAGTTCCAGTGGAATGTATTCTATCTATTTTATACTGTATCATTATTATTATTTTGTCTTTTGTCTTTTATGAGTTCTTATGTTAATTATTATTACTATGTCATATTTTATCTATCTTATGTAAGGTGACCTTGAGTGTCAGAAAGGCGCCATCAAATAAAATGTATTATTATTATTATTATGTCGAGGGTGATGTCATCACCCAGAAGCACTTGCGGGTTGTACACAGTGTTAAAACAGTTATATAATTGTTCATATCAGTTATTTTATGCAGTTGTGTTGTGCTGGCTTAGTGTTTTATTAATGTAGTCATCATCCTGTGTTGGTAGATGTGATTAATTTGCTTATGTGAGTAACTTACTGTCTGTGAGATGTGCAGTAACACTGATCTCATCAGCAGCTTAGAGTGTGTTATATATGTATCTGGTTTCATGCAAAACGCTCGTTATTAAGGAAAGAAAAGTCTGTTCTGTATGATGCTGGATCTGCTCATTCACTTTTTTCTCTATCAGCACATTATTTAAGAAAGTTTTAAGTTCTGTATAGTTAATCAGATTGATGTGAGGATCAGGGGCAGTACTAGGGTGGTGCAATTACTCCGGGTCTCCGGATCTTACATCCCAACTCAGAACCAATCCAGCAACATCCGCTCCCTCCTTCTGTCTCTGAAAAAGACTGCTTGTGCATCCCACACACACTGGAGGACAAACTAAACTCAACTCGCACGCGCACGAACGCCCCGCCCACCCGTGAGTACTGCGGGCGGGAGCGGGACCAAATATGATGATTTTATGGCAGCAGTGGGACGAAAACATGCGGGAGCGGGACTAAAAAAACATCCAGCTAACAAGCAAACCAGCTAACGAGCTTGGCTCCTGCACAGATTAAACTCCTAAGTAGGGTTACCACTGTACTAAACAACATTAACAGACAAAGTAGGATTGTGCTTTACCTCCATAGTCCAATAGATGGCACTCTAAGCCCATATTTTACTAACAAAACACTACAACATTAACAGACAAAGTAGGATTGTGCTTTACCTCCAGAGTCCAATAGATGGCACTCTAAGCCCATATTTTACTAACAAAACACTATTACTGGAAGCGATTACTCTCAAATACTACTCAAGTAATAATACTAGATAGATTATGTTCTAGAATACTTAAACTATAACATAAACAAGTAAATACAATAAATATATGCCAAATATTTACCAAATGCTAGCACTAATATAAAATTAGCAGTGCTATGCTAATAAATAGCTTTAACTGAGTTGGCATGAACATAAACAAATATCAATGCAGTGGCTACATAAATAAGTGTAAAATAACTTACAGCTGCATTAACGGACACAGAACCAACAAACACCACATATACAAAGTTTGTTTCGTGGAGCAGCACACCAACTGTACATGCTACAGTGCTACCTCAGTGCGAATGAGAAATATACGTAGCTAGTCCAGCTTGTCCCGGTTCAACTGCAAGGCATGCTGGGTAATGTAGTCTTTACCACCTACTGATCCTAACAGTCTTTCTACCCAAGCAGGGAATTTTCTACAGCCACCCCTGTATTTGAAACCAATACACTCCTACAAAAGTTTCCTGCTAGTCCAGAGATGAAATACAGGTATCATCGGACACTTGTGGTAGTTCAACCAGCTTTGCTACTGGAGTAATGTAGCTGTGATCCTTCACCCACACTTAAGCAATGCGGATCCTACCATCTGAACCAGGAAATACTTTACTGACACTACCCACTGGCCATAAAGCTCTAAGCAGTTGTGGGTCAACTATCATGACTACTTGGCCCACAGTGAGGTCTGTTTTGGAATTCTTCCACTTCTGTCAAAGCTGAAGGCTTGGGAGGTACTGCCTAATGAAACGACTCCAGAAGTGATCAGCTATGACTTGACTATGTCTCCAATGTCTACTTGCCAGAAATTCTCCAGGCCCATACACAGGGAGCCTGAGGGAGAGAAGCATCTCGCCACCCCATCAATAGAAGATTGGGAGTGATTAGATCTGGGTCTGCTACATCAGCTGAGGTGTACCCTAAAGGCTTAGAGTTATGAATACCCTCTACCTCAATTAAGGCTGTAAGAAGTACCTCTTCATATACAACTTGCTCCTTTAGGATGGCTTGCAAGGAAGCCTTCACAGATCTGATTTCTCTCTCCCAAGTACCTCCAAAATGTGGAGCATGAGGAGGGTTAAGGCAGAAAGTAATGCTCTGACCAGCTAATTGTTCTTGTAGAGTTGGCTCCATTTTCTCAAATGCCTCTTTGTTCCTTACTACCTCCCCTAAAGTTTGTGCCCTGGTCTGACCACAACTCGTAGGGCTTACCACACCTGGTTATAAACTTCCGCAAGGACATAAATGAATCTGCATCAAGGCGAGGCAATAGATCTAAGTGTACAGCTCTTGTGGTGAGGCACTTATAAATGATCCCCCAGTGTTTATCATGCCTCCGTCCTATTCTGATGGTGAAGGGACCAAAACAATCAACTGATGATTTGAACAGACTGCTGCACTGCCAGTTACAGCGAAACATAAGTGAGTATTCTGCTGTCCCGCTTCCACCGTTGCTGCAGTTTTTTTCTCTCTCTTCATTCCCTCGTGGTGTGGAGAAAAATGAGACAAGCTACAGCCTGTATCATAAGCTGTGAGCTCAATAAACATATAAAGGTTACAAACCCTTGTGAGAGCAGATAGGAGGCTCCAAAACCTCACAATCTGGATGGAATTTTGGTGAATAAGCTGCGATCTAGGTGCTACAACTGCATCATATTCGAATGAGAGTGAGCTCAGACGGCTGGATGAACAAACTGGCTGGCCCATGCTAAGAGCTTGTACTTCCTCTGGGAAGCTAATTCTCTGAGCAGAACAGAGTAAAACTGCCTCAGCTTCTATATTCTCAGCAGCTGACATAAATGTAGTAGCCACCCCGTGACGCAACTGGTGAGTGGCTTGAATCAGATCTTCCAATGTTGTAAATGAGCTTGGATCAGGAGTGTCTGAAGTGCTGAGTGAAACATGACACAAAATGCCACACTCCTGAGCTCTTTACAATCTGGCTCTTGACTGTTGGGGGGTTTAGTAGGCCAAGAGTTGGGGTGCAGCCTTAGAAATGGCTGGTTAGCGTGGGCCCAACGGCTGGTTAGCGTGAGATCAGACAAAAGCTTCCCTTGTGATATCATCTGCAACATTCTCCACAGCGTTGACATAACACCACTGATCAGGAGATGTTAGCTCCTGAATCTCTGAAAACCTTGTCCCTACAAAAACTTTGTAGCGGCAAGAGTCTCACTGGAGCCAATTCAGCACTGTTGTAGAATCAGTCCACAAGACTGTAAGGAAAGGGTGAGTTCCTTCTGCAGAATCTTAGCTAGCTGGGCTCCACTGAAGGCAGCACAAAGCTCTGGTCATGGAATTGACTGTTGCTTGAGAGGAGCTACTCTAGCCCTAGCCATCAGGAATGTGACACTGATCTGATCCTGAACATCTGTAACTCGAAGGTATGCTACTGCTCCATAAGCTTGCATCAGAGAATATATGAAGCTCATAAGTGAGAGTGGAAGTGTACAAACAATGAAGTGTGTAACAGCGAGGAATATTGATATTCTGCAAGTGAGTGAGGTCACCTTCCCACTTCTGCCAGGCATGAAGAAACACATCCTCTCTTTTCATTCCAGTGCTTGCACAAGGGTTTTTGCCTTAGTTGTGTAGGGAATGATATAACCCAGTGGGTCATAGTGGCTGGGGAGCACTCAATAAATATTGCAAAGTGTGGGCTGAGTAGGACACAAGACAATGTTTATATCCCAGCATATCTGTAGGGCAGTGCCAGCTCAGACCTCATGTAGATTCATGGGGTTCAGCTCTATCCAGTGTTAGCCAGAGCTCACAGCCATCCGACCTGGCTGTGCTAGGTAGATGTGTGACTACATCAGGAACATTACTAGCCCACTGACGTATTTCAAACCCACCTTTAGCAAGTAACTCCCTTGTCTTATCAATGAGCTGTTTTGCTACATGTGGTTCAACTAAGGACTGAAGGCAATTGTCTACATAGAATGAAGAGTGCACAGACTCTAGCACATCCTCATAGTCTTCCCGATTGTCCCTAGCATGCCGCTGGACAGCATAAGTAACACAGCAGGGGCTACATGTAGTTCCAAATGGGAGAACTTGCCATTCATACACATCTGGAGGCTGATCTAATCGTCTATACCAGCACAGGAATTGAAGCAATGGGCGATCTTCTGGCAGCAGACGGATCTGATGGAACATGGCTCGGATATCGCTGCTGATGGCTACTGGATGCTGACAAAAACAAAGCAACACACCCAATAGAGAGGGACTCAAGGTAGGACCTGGAATGAGGAGGCAATTCAGGACCATTCCCTGATACACATAAGAGCAGTTGAAAACTACTCTAGCTTTGTTGTTGTGATAGACAATATGGTGTGGGAGATACCATGACTCTGTATAGTCCCTCACCTCTTCCTTTGTCAGTTTAACCACATATCCAGCCTTTTCAAGCTTCTGTATCTCTGTATTATATGTCTCTGCCAGAACAGGAGCTTTATGCATTTTGCGCTCAATAGCTCTGAGAAGGGGAATGACTGCCTCTGAAGGTGCATGCAACTGTGGGGAATTTCTCCTTCTCAATAGTGGTGTAGCATACCTCTCCACTCTATCTACAGGAACTCTAAAAGTTTTTCCTCCAGCACTGCCATAGCCTCTTGATCTTCCTTGGAGTGAGTGACTTCTTTCTCTGACTTGTATGGTAAGACATCCAACTGCCATAGCTGTTGCACATTCTTGTGGAGAGAATCATCAGGAGAAGAGAACATTGTGTTTAGAAAATGGGTTTCACCCTTGTGAGGCAGTATTCCTGAGGCTGGTCCCTGAATGGCCCAACCTAGTTTAGTGCAGACTGCTACAGGGCCTGGAGGTGGTCCTCCAAATACTGGCCGCACAGGAGTGATCAGGTGAGGGTTATCAGTGCCAATTAGAACCATTGGCTGTACTTGCTTGGAAGTTGCAAAGGGAACAGCTCTAAGATGAGGATATTTTTATATTAATAGTTCAGCTGGACACGACTGTATCGCTAAAGCAAGCTGATTAGATGTAAAAGCTTGTACAGTCTTGTATCTCTGTTTAGGTTTAAGCTGTGAAGATACCTTGAAGGATACACAGCTACCCTTCACCTCTACTACATCCTCCCAGACTGTTCTCAAGGATAGGGCTTCATCCTTCTGCTCTAATCCCAGATACTTTACTGCAGCAGAAAGAACGATGGTTCTTTCAGAGCCATCATCAAGCACAGCAAACGTTTCCATTGATTTCTTACCATGATGAATCTTGAGGGGCACAACTTTGATTACACTGGACATTCAGGTCGAGTAATGCTCAAAGTAAAGCATACTAGAGGTTGTACTCATAGTAAGAATGTTATGGTCTTGCTGCCAGGCCTCTGCTAGTTTATGAAGTACCAGTAGATGTTGATCTCGACAGGTAGTGCATGGCTTCTTTAGAGTGCAATTGTCAGCTGAGTGTTTGCGTCAGATAGTGCTCAGTACTTTCACTTTTGTATGGACAATATGGCTTAAAGCGCGGTCTCTTCTTGGCAAGAGGCATTTTCACCACAAGATGGTGCTGCTCTGCTGTTGACTGCTATGATGTTGACTGAGGACCATAGTAGACAGAAGGTGACTTAGTATATCATCTTGATTCAGAAGACCTCCCATCTCTCTGCCCTGAACGTAGTATATCTAGAGCAGGGGTAGGCAACTCCAGTCCTGGAGTGCCGGTGTCCAGCACAGTTTGGTGATGTCACTGCTCTGACACTACAATTAAACCTGCTAATTGCCCGCTGAGTTGAATCAGTTGTGTTTGATCAGGTAGATCACCAAACTGTGCAGGAAACCGGCACTCCAGGACTGGAGTTGCCTACCCCTGATCTAGAGCATACAGTTCAGCAGCTCTTCTTGATACCTGAATCACTTGTGACTTGTGTTCTAGCCATTCTGAGAATTCACGGAGTGTGTATGTATGGCTGGTGCTGTTCTGTATGATATTATGGGTGAGGCAGTACTCAGCAAAACTATCACAGTAGCATGGGGGAAGTTTAGTAAGTAGTCTATTGACATGTGAGCCACACTGGAGTTCACTATCTGCTACACCATCCATAGTACTAAGCATTCCTACCAAACTAATAATTCAAGAGAGTTTATTGTCATTATCAAAGAAGGCAACAAAATTGTGTTTGGAGTACAACACTCAGTGGTAGTAACAGCAGATTTTCAAGTAAAGTGCATAGGTAAAAGTGCTCAAGGGACAGTTCTTGACCCCCCCCCCCATCCCACTTAAAGTGCAACAAAGGTTATTTAGTGCAAAAAAAGAATGCTTCCTAGCCCCACACATACATCTTAGAAAAAGCCCCCCCCCACATACATACATCTTACAAAAATATAAATAGGTGAACAGCTCCCCACCCCACTATAATAAGTAGCCCCAATAATTAAATAACCCAATGTGTTAACAGTCTTGTAAATTCAAAAGTCTTATAGCCTGGGGGTATAGGCTGTTGGCCAGTCTTTTAGTCCAGCTCTGTAGGGACCTGAATCTTCTACCTGAGGGTAGCCGTTGAAACAAGTGATAGGCAGGGTGGTGGCAGTCGCGCAGGATGTTTTGCACTCTCCGTAGACAGCGTGTGGTGTAGATGGTACTTATCTCTGAGAGAGGTGCTCCAGTGATTTTCCCTGCTGTTTTCACCACGCGCTGGAGTGCCTGCTGGTCTGCTTTGGAGGAGCTGAAGAACCACACCAGGAACCCATATGTCAGAACACTGCTGATGGTGCAATTGTAGAAGTTCACCAGCAGTGGTCTTTGGATGTGGTAGCTCCTCAGCTTCCTCAGGTAGAAAAGGCGTTGCTGGGCCTTACCTACTGCGGAGGCAATGTGAGTGTCCCAGGACAGGTCCTCTGCCATGGTCACCCCTAAAAATGTAAAAGTGCTGACCCTCTCCACCGATGAAGAGGGGTCTGTGATGTTTGGGTTGTTTCCTTCTAAAGTCCACAATCATTTCCTTGGTCTTTTTGGCTAGATACAGCCAGCGAGAAATCCTCAATTGCTTGAAGATCACCATGTTTGATAGTTAGAGCATTCAGAATGGCACTCAGTTCACCTTGAAGTAGCTGTCTTGGCTGTCCATACCTTTGATCAAGGGCTCTCATTGCACTGGTGTATGGGGTAGGATCATGGATGTACCGCCTGGCAACCTTTACAACACTCTGCAGCTCCAAATGATCCAACAGGATATGATATTTATATTTCTCTGACAGGTGCCTATGCAAGCTAAGCAAGTCATTCAATCCATTCTTGAGTAGAGCAAAGTCTGTCTCTTTACCTGAGTGGAAAACAGGCAGCTTTGACTGCTTACAAGAACCAGTAAAAGATCTCACATAACTTCAGTATTAAAATCTCTGCATTGGCTTCCTGTTGAACAAAGTGTGGAGTGACAGTCTGGACGTAAAGAGTGACCAGACTAGACACTCTGCCGTAAGCTGTGGGAAATTTATTCTGCGAGCAGAATGAGAGCACAGAAACACACACACAGCTCATCATGAGTTCTTAACCTCTCACACCAGCTCTACTCTGAGTTTTACCGCAAACTGAACAGTGAGTGAAAACTTTTAATGATAACACAGTCACCCAACTTCAAAATAAAAGACACCCCCATAGTGACTAACTGAAACGGGAAAGAAAACTTCAAATAAACCAATATTACTGCACAAAAGAAACAACAAAAATACACTAAATCTTGTTGCAAAATAAAGCAAATAATACAAAATAATAAACAGAGATTTTATGTGAAATGGGCAACAAAAAAAAAGAATATACATAAATAACAAATAACTGTCACATAACATAACATAACATCAAAAGAAGAAGTCTCTGCATCTGCTTGTTTGTGTTGAAGGACAGACAGCATTGTTTTGTAAAATGATGCTTCTGTCACATGTTGGTTGTGCCATAGTCCTGCTCCCCTTTATAATGAATATATAATAAATACAGAAATAGATATCTAACAACATAAGATGTGGTTTAATTTACATTATATTGCATTTTTTTACATTCATACTGTTAATCTGGCCCCTCGAGGCCAACCATTATGCTTATGTGGCCCTTGGTGAAAATGAGTGAGACACCCCTGCTCTACACCAATGACTGCTCTACTGTGTGAGTACGCTGATGTCGGGTGAGATTACTCTGACTATTAAAACACTTCTCACACTCTATACAGTAAAATGGTTTCTCTCCTGTGTGAGTACGCTGATGTTGTGCGAGATGACTCGGACTATTAAAACACTTCTCACACTCTGTACAGAAATAGGGTTTCACTCCTGTGTGAGTACGTTGATGTTGTGTGAGATTACTCTGTTGATTAAAACTCTTCCCACACTCTGTACAATAATACGGTTTCACTCCTGTGTGAGTACGCTGATGACATGCAAGATGACTCTGACTATTAAAACACTTCTCACACTCTGTACAGTAATATGGTTTCTCTCCTGTGTGAGTACGCTGATGTTGTGCAAGATTACTCTGACTACTAAAACACTTCTTACACTCTGTACAGTAATACGGTTTCTCTCCTGTGTGAATACGCTGATGTTGTGTTAGAGTACTCTGTTGATTAAAACTCTTCCCACACTCTGTACAGAAATAGGGTTTCTCTCCTGTGTGAGTACGCTGATGTTGTGTGAGATGACTTTGTTTATTAAAACTCTTCCCACACTCTGTACAGAAATAGGGTTTCACTCCTGTGTGAGTACGCTGATGTTCTGTGAGATGACTATGACTATTAAAACACTTCTCACACTCTGTACAGAAATAGGGTTTCTCTCCTGTGTGAATACGCTGATGTTGTGTGAGATGACTCTGTTGATTAAAACTCTTCCCACACTCTGTACAGAAATAGGGTTTCACTTCTGTGTGAGTACGCTGATGTTGTGTGAGACTACTCAGGTCAGTAAAACTCTTCCCACACTCTGAACACCGATACGGTTTCTCTTCTGTGTGAGTACGCTGATGTTGTGCGAGATGACTCTGTTGATTAAAACTCTTCTCACACTTTGTACAGAAATAGGGTTTCACTCCTGTGTGAGTACGCTGATGTTTTGTGAGAGTACTCTGTCTATTAAAACTCTTCTCACATTCTGAACATTGATACGGTTTCTCTCCTGTGTGAGTACGCCAATGTTGTGCGAGATTACTCTGTCTATTAAAACTCTTCTCACACTCTGTACAGAAATAGGGTTTCACTCCTGTGTGAGTATGCTGATGTTGTGTGAGATGACCCTGTCTATTAAAACTCTTCTCACACTCTGTACAGAAATAGGCTTTCACTCCTGTGTGAGAACGCTGATGTCGTGTGAGATGACTCTGACTACTGAAACTCTTCTCACACTCTGTACAGAAATAGGGTTTCACTCCTGTGTGAATAAGCTGATGTTCTGTGAGATTACTCAGTTGATTAAAACCCTTCCCACACTCTGAACAGTGATGCTTTTTTGTTGTTTCTGTGGTTTCCTGTATTTGACTGTGAGATGTATGAGAAAGGAGAGTATCAAATGTTTCATTATTAGAAGCTATTCTGGATGACATGTTGTCTCTGCGGATTTCGGCGTGGTGAGGTTTTCCTCTTAGTATAATCTCTTGAGGTTGTTGTGGAATCTGACACCAGGAACAAAAGAAAACTTTCACCAGGATGTTGTTCACTCCTGTAGGAGAAAAAGATTTTAAAAAATAAATAAAATTCAAACGTAATATAAGATTGATAAACAGTTTGGTAACTACTTAGGGACAATATATGTAAGCAAATGTTTTTAGGCAATATAACATTAAATATCATAGGTTATTTGGGGCAATAAGCAATACAAGTTTTATTGTGAAATAAGAGCAAATTATTTGTGTATCTTATTTCTGACACAATAGCAAATCACTGATTGTTAATACTAGTTTCTCTAGCTTTATAAATAAATATCATTATTTAAGTGTTATTTACTTAAAACTCTTTCATTACATCTGTGTCCTCCAGAAACAACACTTCGATTGTGTCATGGCTTCCTTCCATTGTGCTGTGAGTGGATTTGGAGCATTTCTTAAATTTAATTCATTTTCTGTATTTGCATCACATCTCTGAATTTACTGCAGATGTTAGGCAGGTGACATTTTGACTGAAGTGTTTTGTTAAATTTGCAATGTATTTGTAAACTATATCACATATGAGAGCTCAGTTTGAGATGTTTTCAGGTGTAACGTTTTTTTTTCCTGGGACTTTAAAATTCAAATGTCAACAGAGATGAGTTTTGCCATTTTAATGGTTTGGAAAAAGCTAGACAAAACAAGTTTTAATGTTTACGAAATAAAAAGCCAAAATTAATTTTTATTAAAAAGTAAAAACAAATTAAATCAAGCTCAGTCATTTAAAACAAAGTAAAAGGAAAACAATTCTGACCAGAGTCAGAGCAAAAATGTGTCATCCATCAAGAGATTTTCTACCCGCCCCCCAGCACTATGTCATTAAAAAGACGTTGAAAAAACGTCCAGGCTGTTTGTTGAAACTACGTTCCATTTTAGGTGAAAGTGAAAGGTGAAAAGACGTCTTTTCCTGGTGGTTGAAAGGATGTCAATGTGAAGACCTGTAAGAAACAATTTTAATGCAATCATTGGGCCATTTGTTTTGGAGATTTAATGACCAAAAATCAGACAAAATAAATTTTTTTGTGCATGGGAAAAATCAAGATTTATAAAACTTATAAAGATTTATCAAGATTAAAATTTTTCCTCTTACTTACTTCAAACTATTTTCAAAACATTAATACTGAGAAGTTATTTTGGAAATAAAGGCATTGAGAAAAATGGAATTATTGTTAATAATTTGTGCTTAAGGCATTTGTGCTTATATGGCACCCAAAATACTAGCACCTGCACTACACACACAAACACAGACAGACCTGCTTTATAACAGCGTTGCTGCGCTCATTCCTGACTTATTAATGACGGCTTAATAACTGCTTCATAACTGCTATATGGCCCTCATGTTAATAAATGTTCATTTATCGATTTCATTAGTCTTTTGTATGTATAATTGTTTTCTGTATTTAAAACTAGTTATTCTAAAATGTATTCTGGAGTGTCTGGAACAGAATAATTGGATTTACATTATTTCTTATTGGAAATATGGCTTCAGTTATGGTTAGGGTTCAGTACATGATTCAAAGATACTTAGTAAAACCAAGAAATCACAGCTCACTGTGAGAGATTGATTCGGGCTAAATGTGGTCAGAAAGAGACCATGTTGGGCAAAATTTGGTCCAAATCCGATGACTGAAAACAGCAAAATACAAACCGGATTCCAAAAAAGTTGGGACACTAAACAAATTGTGAATAAAAACTGAATGCAATGATGGGGAGATGGCAAATGTCAATATTT
>BRDA01070082.1:0-25035 GCA_036984385.1 Crenuchus spilurus
TATATATATATATATATATATATACACACATATCTGCAAGTTATATCAATCCATCTTCTTCAATCCTGTTCAGGGTTGCAGTCAGTGCCCCTACCCCTTAATTAGAGAGGGCATTATATTATTTAACTGTAGCCAGGACAGGACCCTGTTCACCTGACCTCCATGTTTTTGGGCTGTGTGAGGAAACTCACAGACACGGAGAGAACATTCAAACCAAGCAAGCATGCAAGCCCCAGTGATGTTGATGTACATTAATAATGCTGATTGGTGTATTTGTTGATATTGATGGTAACCCTGGATTACCCTGTATTTTTTAAAAATGCCTAAGAAAGAAACATCCAATAATGTGATTCTGTTTTGAACAACATACTGTTTCACTATACAAGCCTTGCTTGACCATCACACTGAAGAAAAGCAAATATTGTTTGTTTCGAAGTGCAATTATGTCCAATATTAATAATTTTGGTGTCATATCAACTTCATTGTAGTTGGTTTCAACGACAGTAATTACAGTTATTTAAGTATTTTCTTTTAATTTTTTTAAATGTATGTATTTAAATTTATTTTTTGCCAATTTTATCCCTTCCCAATGTAGTAGAAGCCACATAGCCCATCCCACCGTTAGAACTCTCCCCATCACTTTTGCACTGACCCTGACTTTAGGAGGGTGAAGACAAGCACAAGCCTCCTCCGTTTTGTGATGCAGCCACCACCTCTTTTCTAACTACTGCTGATACACCATCAATAGGGATCCAACGCCCTCCAAATTGACCAATCAGTAGACGCCTGAGCCAGCGGACATTGCAATGTGTGAGTGATGGGGAGAGTGCCATCTACCTGCCCAGAGAGAGCACTGCCAATTTTTGCTCTCTTGGGCCCCGGCTGTTGATGGCAAACGGCATGACCGGGATTCATACTCACGATCCTCTGGTCATAGTGTCAGTGTCTTAGCCTGCTGAGCCACTCGGGGCCCCAGTTAAGCATTTTCTATGTTTTCTTATTGTGTTTACACAGAACTCCTCAGTGGGAGGGCACGTATGTGGTCAGACAGTTAGTAGCCAATCATAATAACAATACAGTTCAGATGAAAACTTCACAGAAAGGAAAACAAAAACAGTGTTTATTCAGGAAAAATGTACCGAGTGAGAGGGGACCTTTAACATCTTCAGCCTGATGTCCACTTTCTGACAAACGTCCAGGAATGGAAGGTAGAAAAGCAGACCTACATCAAATTAACAACAAATTTTTATAAAAAGATATAAAGAACATACAACATTTAATTAATATAAACAGGACTAAACAAGCTCTCTTTTGAACCAGTCCACAAAAATCCTGTATTTTATGATTTTCCATCTGAATCTTCAGCCACAAATTACGGGGTTTTGATCAGAAGCTACATGAAATAAATGCAAAATGTTGATGGTTTTTGTAAAAAAAAAAACCTCAGAAAATGTGATTTATGATTTGTAATATAATAAAATGCTTACAATGTCATGTTCAACTGAAAACAAAATTGATGGTGCATCAACTTACTTACAATGAATCTGATTCTGATTGTATATGTAAGTACCTGGGCCCCTAGGTTTCCTCTGCAGCAGATGTCCCAGCCTGAAGACCACAGCACGCTCATGCTCTCTCACTATCTGTGGACAAACAATAATGAAGTACTTATAATTTCGAGCAATTATTATATCCTTCAATATCATGAATACAAAATATGAATATGATAAACTCTTACCTTTATACAGAACCAAAGTGATATAGGAAAAAAGAAGATTACTGTGGCAAGAGCCACAATTACAAGAAGCAACTCACACACTCCGAGTGTCTGTCTCTTTAACGCTGCGGGTAACAGATTAGATTAGCACCTGATAATGATCAATATGTGTTCATATGTGAATATCTGATTCAGTGCTTTACCTTGTTCATGCCATTCACTTTCCAGCAGGCCCAGTAACTCCTCACTCTCTTCTTTTGTCCTCTCTCTTACCATGTCCACATTGACCACGGTGCTGCTGGACATGACTGCTCCATCCTTTTTGTCTTCATTACTGTCCTCTTCTCCTGCCTCCTCTCTTTTCATCTTCTCCTTTCTTCTGTGAGGCTCTTGGATCTTCACTGATTTGTGTTTTCTCTCTTTGGCCGTTGGTGTGGGCTCTCTTTTGGTCCTGCCTGGTCTTGGAGGATGTTCTGGTTTCAGTGCTGTTTCTGTTCTTCTATCCATCTCACTCTCTTTCATAAGAAACATCTACCACAGGGAGACCTTGGCATAGAAGGTGGCTATCTGTCTCCTTTGGATCTCAGATCTTGACTCCTAAGAGACATGCAGCAGTATGACGTTGGACAAGGTCAAAAGGGGCTGGACAGTGCAGTAATTCTCTACTAATTAAGGGTGACGCAGATGAATAGTCAATATATGGACAGGGAACAAAGACAAATAGAGCAGTTAATAAATGAGTAGAGAACATTGTCTAATGTAAGTGTACTATGTGTTTGGAAGGAATGGGCAGAGTCAGCAGAAACACCTCTTCTCTGTGCTGATGGAGGACAGCTGTGTTATTAGTGCCCGAGAAAACAAACGCCCAAAACCTTAATTAAAATGAAACTGTGCACAGTCTACTTTAACAATACACTGTACAGTGTCACATTAAAAAGAACATATAATAAGTGAAATGTTGTTCATAATTTCATTTTAAATTCATTACTTGAAATATTTCAGGCCTTTTTTCTGTTGATCTGTTTGTCATATAGCTGATGAAAATCAGATATTCAGAATCTGAGATTATTAGAATATTTCACAATTTGAGTAAATGACTATTCAAACAGTATCAACATTTAATACAAAACAGCTAAATATTTGTAATATGTCACTTTACATGTACACAAATACACTTTTTACAATATTTAAATTTGGAGATGCACTAGTGTGTTAGGTTAACAGCAGAATAGTATATAAAATATTTTTTGTATTATTATTCTTTGAACAGGGAAATGCTTTCAAATATTATTTAGGTTTGTAAGAAAATTACTGCAAAGGCTTCAGAATTGGAATATTTAGATTTATGGATATAAAATTAGTCTAATAACAAGGTAACATATGTTTGCCTGCATATATTTACATATTTTAAAAGCCAAACAGTAAAGCAGATGAAGTATTGACACTTCCTGTAACAGGTGTTGTACTTATTTGAATAATTTTATAAATAATAAACTGACATAAGACAACATTTGAGAACATACTTTGATGTAAGTTATAGAAGATACTAATTTCTGTATCTACTTTTTCTGTTATAATAATGATGATGGTTATGATGATTACTATAAAAAAATGCTGCTGCTGCTTCTCCTGCTAATAATAATAATAACAACAACAACAACAATACTACTACTACTAATAATAATAATGATGATGATGATGATGATGATGGTGGTGGTGGTGGTGGTGGTGGTGATGATGATGTGTTTCTGTCCGGTCTGCTCCACGACGCTGAAGTTACTCTGAGTCTCACTAAACTTACACTACAACACATTTGTGAACACAAGACTTTATTTCCTCAATCACCCATTACAGGACTGAAGAAAAGCTTCATGTGTACTAGCAGAGAAACAGACATTTACACGACTTCAACAAGGGGACTTTAAAAGCCTGAACTGAGACAGGTAATAAGTCTTAACTGTGGAGTAGCTACCAGTGCTAATGCTCAGGCTAACGCTGAACCATGTTGTGTTAGCTGTAAAGCTAATGGTGTCCCTTTTTATTTTTAAACGGCGATTTGTTTGCTCTCTAATGTCACAAAAAGACACACTAAGCGTACCTCTGTGTAATATTAGCAATTTAGGTACTGGATTTGAATCCCGAAAGTAACCGCTGCTAAACGTAAAAAAGGTTAAGCTGGAGGCTAACAGTTGGTGCCTCAGTAGCTTGGTTCAGTCGTTAAAGACTGCACACGAATTAATCAAAAGAAGCCAGGCAAATGCGCAGAGATTCAAATTTGATTTCAGAAAAAAAATACAATTTCAGAAAAATATTCCTCAACGTAAATTTTTTTTTATATCCCTCCATCTACAGTACATAGTATCATCAGAAGATTCAAATAATCAAGAGAAATTCTTGTCAGTATTGGATGCTCGTTATCTTTGCGCCTCAGAGGCACTACATTAAAACATGCATTGTTCTGTACTGCAAATCACTGCATGGGCTTTAGGAACACTTCTAGAAATCATTTTGAACAGCTTGCCATGCAGTCCACAAATGCAAGTTAAATCTGTATCATGCAGAGAACCCATATGCCAACAAAATTTAGATTTTTCTGGTCAAAGCTAATTTATAAATGAAATATTGTTATAGTAAAATGCCCCAATCTGTGTTTTATGGTGTATTGTGAATAAAATATGGGTATACGAGATTTGCAAGTCATTACACTCTGTTTTTACATTTATTTACATTTTACAGAGCATCCCAACTTATTTTGGAATTGGCGTGGTATAGTCATTACATGTAAAGTGATATTTCAAGCTTTTGTTTTACTGTTGATCAGTATGGCTTAAGGTTCATGAAAATCAGAAGTCCAGAATCTCATATTATGATGGTATTTCATTTTGATTTACTCAAATTACAATTAAAACAGTATTAACATTAAAACCAAAAAGGCTTGAAATGTCACGTTACAATGAATATAAAAATGAGTTCATCGGTTTGAACTTTATTATGAGCATAAATGAACTTACATCACAACATTCAAATTTTTTGGAGGTGCACTAGTATACAAACCCTTCTGCCAATGTCTCTATCACTATCTCTCCAGCATGTCCCAGGATCAGCTCCTCTCTGCTCTGAAGAAGGATGTTCGCTCACTGCTCATTTCAGCTAAGCATGGCCTGGCCCCAGAGCAGCTCAAGAAGGACTATGAGAACATGTTGGGACACCCAATGCCCCTCAGAGGTTTGGGCTTCCGTAATGTCATGGACATGGTCAAAGAAATTTCCGATGTTGTGCACTTGGACTATGCCCTTGATGGCAGCATAGTGTTGAAAGGTAAAGCTTTTCCTAAAAAAATATTGGGCTGTCCTAGTGAAAGAGACATCATGTCTCCAGTGATTGAAAAAAAGGTCTGCATAATTCAGGTGCTGAGATGTTAACAATGTCATTCAGACTGGCTTGATGTGAAATGGTGTATTGTAGAGCAACTTTAATGTCTTTACAGTGTTGTTGATGGGATCTAAGGAATGTAATGTCTACCATGCAAATGCGCATGGTTGCCTTAGAATACTTTACATGTAACATGAATAGATTTAAAAATGCACAAAAAGTATTGGGTCAAGATGTTAGATGATTACTACCCCACCTCATCTCCATCTCATCGCAAAAGTACTGAATGGAGCACCATCATTCCAGAGAACACAGCTTCCCTTTAAGTACCCCAAATCATATTTACACTGTGTGCACAATTATTAGGCAAGTGAGTATTTTGACCGTATTATCATTTTGAGGCATATTTTGTAAATCCAAGTTGGGTAAACTTGAATGCTTAATGGATTTAAGCATAGCAGGTGATGTGTGTCTGTGTAATGAGGGAGGGTTTGGCCTAAGGAGATCAACACCCTATTTCAAGGTGTGCACAATTAGGCAGCTTTTTTCTTTAGGGCAAAATGGGCCAAAAAAGAGATTTACCTCACTCTGAAAAGTCAAAAATGACCAAAAGTCGCTCAGAGGGATGCAGCACTCTAGAAATTGCTAAGATATTGGGGCGTGATCACAGAACCATCAAAAGTTTGTTGCAAATAGTCAACAGGGTCGCAAGAAACGTGTTGAGAAAAAAAAACGTAAATTAACTGCCAGGGATTTGAGAAGAATCAAGCATGAAGCTACCAGGAACCCATTATTTTCCAGTTCGGTCATATTCCAGAAATGCAATGCAATCAGGTAAGAAAGGCTGAAACCCGACCACCACTGAACAAGACACATAAGCTGAAGCATCTAGACTGGTCCAAGAAATATCTGAAGACAGATTTTTCAAAGGTTTTATGGACTGATGAAATGAGTGACTCTTGATGGACCAGCTGGATGGGCCCATGGCTGGATCAGTAATCAGACACCAACAAGGTGGAGGTTGGGTACTGGTATGGGCTGGTATCATTAAAGATGAGCTGGTTGGTTCTTTTCGGGTTGGAGATGGGCTCAAAATCAACCCCCAAGTCTACTGCCAGTTTTAGAAGACACATTCTTTAAGCAGTGGTACAGGAAGAAATCTGCATCTTTCCGAAAGACTGATTTTTATTCAGGACGATGCTCCATCATGCTCCAATACATGCTACTCAATGCATCCAAGTACACCTCTGCATGGCTGGCCAGTAAAGGCATTAAAGATGAAAAATATATGACGTGGCCCCCTTCCTCACCTGACCTGAACCCAATTGAGAACTTGTGGGCAATTCTTAAACGGGAGACTTACAGTGAAGGAGAACAGTACACCTCTATAAACAGTGTCTGGGAGGTTGTGGTTGCTGCTGCACAAAAAGTTGATTGTCAACTGATTAAGAAACTGACAGACTCCATGAATGGAAGGCTTATCACTGTTATTGAGAAGAAGGGTGGCTATATTGATCACTGATCTTTTTTTATATATGTCAGAAATGCTTATTGGAAGGATTTGAGTTGATTTTTTATAGTTCTCACTTGAACAGATGAAAATTAAAAAGTGACATGTGAAAATGTGTGTTTTTCATTTAGCTGCATAATAATTACAGTAATAGTTGCCTAATAATTGTGCACACACAGATATTCTCTAAAGAAAGCCCAAACTTCACTTTTACTTTCTGAAACATTCATGTTTGAGGTATATTGACATTTTGGATTAACAAGAGCACTGTAGATGGTGATTAATTAAAATAATCCTCAAAAATAAGACTTGCCTAATAATTGTGCACACAGTGTATACTGTGCCCAAAACTGCCTTTTTACATTTAGATGTAAGTTTAGGCCATTTTCTTCCAAGACCTCTGTTATTCTAGAATAATAAATTAAAGATCAAATTCTGTCCTCATATATAACCTCTCTTTAATCCAGAGTTATTTTGTGTACCTAAATACCAGTTGTAATCTGACAGTACTCTGAATTTTTGTTTCCAGCAATTGGAAATGAGGCCACAAAAGGTATTGAAGAACTGGTCTCCAAGCAGCGTGACCACAAACCTAAACCCTTCATGAAACAGAGCAGGTTTGGTCGTTTCCCATCTTATGACTTGCACCACCACTATCCGGTCATCTTTCCTTGCCGAGGTCGCGTCCCTTCTGCCCTGCCGGCTCAGCTGCGCATACAGCTGAGGCAGGTTCTGTCTCATGGCCCGGTTCAGCTGTCTGAGCTGGAGGCGCGGTATGTAACCTGCTTTGGCAGGCCTCTGCACGTCGTGCAGTATGGCTTCTTCTCCATTGTGGAAATGGTAGCCGCTGCCTCAGACCTTATTGCAGTGAGGCAGACTCGTACAGGCTCACAGCTGTTTCTGAAGACTTCACCTGTTCCCATCAAACAAGTGCCTCCTCCTGCTACCACTTTTTCAAAGCAACCTGCAAACGCATCAAACATCAGACCAGGTAGGCTGATGAAACTGTTCAGTCAACATTTTTTTTATTTTGCAGTTTGGGGACACCTGGCTTTTTTCTAAATGTTTTTAATATAAATGGACCATATTTGAACTAATGCTTGAATTCTGATTGAGCTATTAGAGGCGCGTTGATCATGCATTTCAAGCAGACAGTCATAATATATACAGTGAAATCATGGAGGGGTCTGAAATGTTCATCTTAGGTGCATGTCCACTGTGAGAGACATAATGTAAAAGAAAAAAACCAGAAATCACAATGTATGATTTTTTAATAATTTATTTGTGTTACTGCTGCAAATAAGTATTTGAACACCTGTGAAAATCAATGTTATTTGGTACAGTAGCCTTTACAGAGGTCAAACGTTTCCTGTAGTTTTTCACCAGGTTTGCACACACTGCAGCAGTGATTGTGGCCCATTCCTCCACACAGATCTTCTTCAGATCAGCCAGGTTTCTGGGCTGTCGCTGAGAAACACTGAGTTTGAGCTCCCTCCAAAGATTTTCTATAGGGTTTAGGTCTGGAGACTAGCTAGGCCACTCCAGAACCTTGATATACTTCTTACGGAGCCACTCCTTGGTTATCCTGGCTGTGTGCTTTGGGTCATTGTCATGTTGGAAGACCCAGCCACGACCCATCTTCAATGCTCTGACTGAGGGAAGGAGGTTGTTCCCCAAAATCTCGCAATACATGGCCCCGGTCATCCTCTCCTTAATACAGTGCAGTCGTCCTGTCCCATGTGCAGAAAAACATGGCGAGTGGAATTAAGACCAAAAAGTTCTATTTTGGTCTCATCTGACCACAGCATTTTCTCCTATGACTCCTCTGGGTCATCCAAATGGTCATGGGCAAACTTAAGACGGGCCTGGACATGTTCTGATTTAAGCAGGGGAACCTTCCTTGCCATGCATAACTTTAAACCATGACGTCTTAGTTTATTAGCCACAGTAACCTTGGAAACAGTGGTGCCAGCTCTCTTCAGGTCATTG
This sequence comes from Crenuchus spilurus, assembly GCA_036984385.1. Lineage (NCBI taxonomy): Eukaryota > Metazoa > Chordata > Actinopteri > Characiformes > Crenuchidae > Crenuchus > Crenuchus spilurus. The sequence continues at coordinate 8,589 of BRDA01070082.1, forward strand.
ACCAGCTCCTCCCGTGTAGTTCTGGGCTGATTCCTCACCTTTCTTAGGATCATTGATACACCACGAGGTGAGATCTTGCATGAAGCCCCAGTTAGAGGGAGATTGACAGTCATGTTTAGCTTCTTCCATTTTCTAATAATTGCTCCAACAGTTGATATTTTTTTCACCAAGCTGCTTGGCAATTGCCTCGTAGCCCTTTCCAGCCTTGAGAAGGTTTACAATCTTGTCTCTGGTGTCTTTGGACAGCTCTTTGGTTTTAGCCATGTTAGCAGTTGGAGTCTTACTGATTGTGTGGGGTGGGCAGGTGTCTTTATGCAGCTATCGACCTCAAATAGGTGCTTCTAATTTTGAATAATAAGTGGAGTCGAGGTGGACTTTTTAGAGGTGGACTAACAGGTCTTTGAGGGCCAGAATGTTTGCTGATTGGGAGGTGTTCAAATACTTATTTGCAGCAGTAACATACAAATAAATTATTAAAAAATCATACACTGTGATTTCTGGATGTTTTCTTTTAGATTATGTCTCTCACAGTGGACATGCACCTAAGATGAACATTTCAGACCCCTCCATGATTTCTAAGTGGGAGAACTTGCAAATTCGCAGGGTGTTCAAATACTTATTTTCCTCACTGTATATACATCATAAGCATTCCAGCAGTTCATGTACATCATGGAAGTGAATCAGAAGTGTTGATCATGTCATTTGGTAATAGGTGTAGTATGCTAATGTGTGAATAAACGTGGTATTTGTTTTTGCTAAAGTCCTCCCCAAAATAACAGCACACAGCAAGTGTAGGATTAAAGTGGAAGAGAACCTTAAAGAGGAAACATGTGTCAGAACAGACCCTGCCGCCCCTCTTCCACAGCCTGCAAAAGAAAAGCAGTCATTTGAGAAGTCTATTGCAAAGGTTTGTCCATTCTACTATTTATGTTTTCCAGTGACATAAAATGAATGTGTGAGGTGTGAAATGGGTGAAATGAAAAAAAGAAGTAAAATTGGTTTAATTTGAAAAAAAATCTACATTTTCAGTCATTAAGAAATTATGAGAAATTATGGGGGGGGGGGGGGGCGAACTGCTGGATTTCTTAAACATTGTACCCACTCACTGTCCACTCTGTTGGTCCACCATACAGATGAAAAGTCAGACATTTACTCATATGCTGTTACACAGTTTGCATTGGCTCACAGTACACTTGTTGGCTAGATTTTCTTGCTTGGTGGACTATTCTCAATGACAATGAGGTGTTTAAAAACCCCAGGAGCTCTGCTCTGTCTGATCCACTCATACCAGCACAACACACAATAACACACCAACATGTCAGTTTCACTGCAGTGCTGAGAAAGATCCACCAGCTAAATAATGCCTGGTGTGGGGATATTGAAGAACAGGGTCAAAGGGGGCTAACAAAGTATGCAGAGAAACGGATGGACTCCAGTCTGTAATTGTAAAAATACGCTGCTGAAAAAAATAAAGGGAACACTTAAACAACACAATGTAACTCCAAGTCAACCACACTTCTGTGAAACCAACCTGTCCAGTTAGGAAGCAACACTGATGGTGAATCAATTTTACCTGCTGTTGTACAAAAGGAACAGACAACAGGTAGAAAGGAGAGGCAATTAGCAAGATAACCCCTATACAGGAGTGGTTCTGCAGGTGGTGACCACAGACCTTTTCTCTGTTCTCATCCTTTCTGGCTGATGTTTTGGTCACTTTTACATTCTGTCAGTTTTCTCACCATAGAGGTAGCATGAGGTGATGTCTACAACCCACAGAAGTTGCTCAGGTAGTGCAGCTCATCCAGGATGGCACATCAATGTGAGCTGTGGCAAGAAGGTTTGCTGTGTCTGTCACCACAGTGTCCAGAGCATGGAGCAGATACCAGGAGACAGGCCAGTACACCAGGAGACATGGAGGGGGCCGTAGGAGGGTAACAACCCAGCAGCAGGACTGCCACCTCCTCCTTTGTGCAAGGAGGAACAGGAGGAGCACAGCCAGAGGCCTACAAAATGACCTCCAGCAGGCCACTAATATCCATGTTTCTGCTCAAACTGTCAGAAACAGACTCCATGAGGGTGGTATAAGGGCACGACGTCCACAAGTGGGGCTTGTGCTTACAGCCTAACACTGTGCAGGGCGCTTGGCATTTGCCAGAGAACACTAAGATTGGCAGATTCACCATTGGTGCCCTGTGCTCTTCACGGATGAGAGCAGGTTCACCCTGAACACATGTGACAGACATGAGAGTCTGGAGACGCCATGGAGATCGTTCTGCTGCCTGCAACATCCTCCAGCATAGTTTGGCAGTGTGTCAGTAATGGTGTGGGGAGGCATTTCTTTGGAGGGCCGCACAGACCTCCATGTACTAGCCAGAGGTACCCTGACTGCCATTAGGTACTGGGATGAGATCCTCAGACCCATTGTGAGAATATATGCTGGTGCAGTGGGCCCTGGGTTCCTTCTGATGCATAACAGTGCTAGGCCTCATGTGGCTGAAGTGTGTCAACAATTCCTGCATGATGAAGGCATTGATGCTATGGACTGGCCTGCCCGTTCCCCAGACCTGAATCCACCAACCAACCAACAAACCAACGCCACGTTGCACCACAGACTGTCCAGGAGTTGACTGACGCTTTAATCCAGGTCCAGGAGGAGATTCCTCAGGAGAACATCCACCGCCTCATCAGGAGCATGCCCAGGTGTTGTAGGGAGGTCATACAGGCACATGGAGGCCACACACACTACTGAGCCTCATTTGAACTTGTCTTGAGGAATTTCCACTGAAGTTGGATCAGCCTGTCATTTGATTTTGAGTATGATTCCAAATCCAGACCTCCAAGGGGTAATAATTTTGATTTACATTGATCATTTTTATGTTATTTTGTTCTTAACACATTCCACTATGTAATACATAAAGATTTTCAACGGGAATATTTTATTCTTTGAGATCTAGGATGTGTTATTTTAGTGTTCCCTTTATTTTTTTGAGCAGTGTACAAAGTGCACCTCTGTGGTCAGTGGAGCTGATAAAGATGGACAATGAGTGTAGAAAGGTGGTTTTAATGAAGTGGCCTTAAACTTATTAGAAAAAAACATAATTGATTAACACATAATAATCAGAAGATTACCTGAATAGTAACATAACTGATGATGACAGCATTACAATGAATTATGACATTATCTCGCACAGTTCAGAGTGTATTAGTAAATGTGGGCTTTCTTGTCTTGATTCTGTCATAGCTTGAGGAGGAGTTCAGGCAGAATATTATTGAAAATGAAGATGCAGGCACTGTCAGCCAAGAGCTGAAAGATAAGCTTCGAAAGGTCAGTCATGCAGTATGTCTCTGCAGAAATAGACCCTTGCTCTTAAGTGTTTTGATAACGTCTATAGTAACTGCTGTTATTATGTGTATCTTTTCAGGTGGTGGCTGGACACATCCAAGGAATGGCCATTCACAGACTTCCTATAGAGTACAAGGTAATATCCTGTACAACCATATACACATAAAATTCCTACAATAGGGACTCATTTTTCTGTTCCCAGAAAATGTATGGAGAGGACTTACCTGTAGCCCAGTGTGGCTTCCTGAGTGTGACTGAAATGGTTGGAGCTCTCAGTGACACTTTCTACCTGAAGACAGTTCAAGAAGAGGGAACAAACCATTTACTCATCATGGAAATCAAGAACAATGACACACAAACAGTTGGTATGTCTGCTGAAAACTACATGACAGCTTTCGTTTACTTATCACAGTGACTTGTATATAACCACTGAAGAGAAGCTTGGCACACAATATGTATATAATGACATACTGATATCTAGTATCCCAGTTAGGCCTATGCTAGTGGAAGGTGCAGAATTGAATATCAGAGGAAAAATAATGTCTCCAACCTGTGTAACTAACAGAGATTGATTTTGTTGAATGAGGAATGTGAGATTAGTGAAAGAGTATGATTGAACAAATAACTAATGTATTTTCTTTATCATTTCGTTCTGTGGGAAAGTACATTGTAGTGATTGATTGATTGATTAATCAGTCAGCCAATTAATTGGGTTGATTAAATGCAATTTTAGATAATCAGAATTTGACAATTTTTTCACAAACAATCGTCCTGCTCTCACAAGATTGGTAAACAAAAACTGTCAACAGGCACATCTGTGGCTGCTGTGGAATGATGATAGCACACATTGTGTCCATTTTGCCAGTCTAAAGGTAGACATCAGATGTTCACTGATCATCAGTCATCCACTTGTAGTGTTCATTTTAGCAGTTTGAGTGTACAGGGCCACATCAAAAAAATTATATTGTGAAAAAATTAATTATTATATTCAAAAAGATAACCTGACATTTTATTTATTACATGCAAAGTGACACATTTCTTTCTTTCTTTCTTTCTTTCTTTCTTTCTTTCTTCTTTTTTAAAGTTTTTCTTTATTAGTAAAGACTTTTGGATATACATAAAAATAATATAAATTTATTTCATTGTTTCATCCTTTTTATATATGTGTACCGATGGGTTTGTGCAGGTAAAGGAGAGTAGGAGTGCAGAAGGGTTTATTTGCAAACTACACAACAAAGAATGCACACCATGCAATACTGAACACGTAATCACATTCAGCACATTTAATGACCAACAAGACACAAAGGGACCAGAAGAGTATATAAAACACTCGGTCAACACATGGAATGGGGAATGGCTATGAACTAGAGCGAGACACAGGTGTGAGCAGTTACAAACGTCATGACAAGACAAATGGTTAACACGTGACAACATAGTGGTAGGTGGTAGCATGTCAATATGAATATGAAACAAATAACCTGGATTACATCTAATCTTAGCCCAGTAATTTTTCAGCCTGTATCCTGTTTCATTTTTCCTGCTCCCAATGTAGTAGTAGTGAATTAACCCATCCCATATGTTACGCGCTTTACCCATCACTTTGCAATGTCTCAGATTCTAGGCTAGTGAAGACAAGCACAAGCCTCCTCTGATGTATGTAATGTGGCCACTGCCTCTTTTTGAACTACCTCTGATACACCACCACTAGGGAGCCAACACGCTCGGAGGCACAGGATCCCCAGATCCAATGGACCAATCAGTAGACGGCAAACAGCATGACTGGGATTCAGATTTGCGATTCTCTGAGCATAGTGTCAGCATTTTAGCCCGCTGAGGCACTCAGGGCCCCGGTGATTGAATTGTTAACCAGTTTCTGGCTATAGATTATTTAGTAGCAGTTAGTATGATGCAGAATTGGTGTTTCTATGCAGTTTGTCATTTCTGAGATGATCACATCAGATTTGGTAGAGTATGGCCCAGATATAGTATTTCAGTATTTGTTGCTTTCCCCCCAGAAGGGTTGAATGATTTTGTAATTCCAAAAGACATGATAATGATTTGCATATGTCTCTCCACATCCCCTCCAGCATTCAAGATCTGTTGTAAAATTATTTATAGGCTGGGGTATTGAAAAATCTTTAATTTATTCTATTAATAAATATTAATAGAATAATATTCTTCCAGCAGAACTCCTTTCATCCTCCTGCTGATGTGGATTGCCACTGCCTCTTAAATATACTTAGAGGACATATTTCAAGCCTTTTTTGTTTTCTGTTGATCAGTATATCTTATAGAATCTCAAATTATTAGAATGTTTAATTTCAGGTTTGATTAAATTACTATTCAAGCCGTATCAACATTAAAACAAAAAACCAACAACCTCAGATAATGTCTCTGTACTGCAAGTGACTAGAGTTTGTCTATTTGCCAGCTTTTTCAGGTGATGAATGTCAGTCACCACTCAATCCTTCCAGCAAAGGTTACTACTTCAGCTGCAGTAAATCTGCCTGGGAGCAAAAGGAAAAGGAAGACCAGTCTTTAGAGTCTTCAGACTCTGGCGATGATATCAGGATCACCAACAAAACCATCCATCAGGTTCATTTTTGTGTTCAGTTTAAGCCATGTAGAATCTTGTTTAATTATGTTTGTTCTTATTGAATTTTTTATCATAACTAACTATATTAAAAATTCAGCGGTTGCAATCCTGTTTCTTCTATCTTGAAGTATTGAATAAAGCTTTTACAATTTTGCATAGTTAACATTGATTTAAAACAGTGTAGACTGAATGCTGATGCTGCAGCTTTGTACTTAATCAAAAATCTCAGATGGTGGATGTTTCCCCGGTAACGGTAGTGAGCCGTGGTTCATGGGTTCCTCTGGACGTTCTGCTTTGCCAAAAACTGAAGCCTCCCACTCGCAGAAAAGAAAGAGAGCTGGTGCCCATCCTGGTGGTGAAGACAGAGTCACCCAGCCTGTTCTATGTCCAGTTCAATGACAATTACGAGGCAAGGACTCTGGAGAACATGATGATTGAAATGAGGTTATTTTGAGATTTTATGTGGATTGTTCAATAATACCTGCAGCATAATATCATAAAATAGGATAAGGGCTGTTGATTAGTTTGTTGACATCTTTGGTTTAATGCCACTGCTGTGCTGAAATGACTGAAGTCTGGTTATTTTAAGAATACTTAGTAACATTAATGTACAGTAAAGTCCATCCATCCATCCATCCATCCATTGGATGCTTATTAATTGTACTGAAAGCTCTTTTTCTCATAGCCATAGGCCACAGCTTTTCCTAAAACATTTCCCTTAGGCGTCGCTGCAGTGCAGCAGAAAGAGTATGACTTTAAAGTATAACATGATCTCTTTGCCACATATATTTTGTTAGGTTGAGATTCCTGGTTTCTACATTTTGCTGTAAAAGGTTGTGTTGGTTTGTAGGAGCTGTTACATGTGCCCAGAAATTACTGAGAGGTATCGGCTCCCAGAACTGTACGTACGGCCTGGGCAAGTGTGCTGTGTGGCCCCTAAAGACATCTGGTTCTACCGTGTGGTCATCCATCAGGTTCTCAGTGCCACTGAGGTGGAGGTATACTACGTTGACTTTGGAGACCTCACTACAGTCAGCAGGAACAGCCTCCTATTCCTCAAGTCAGTTCTTCATACACTAGCACATTGAGCATTGGGTCATAGACATGAAATACTTATTTTGTCTGTGTAATTTGGTTTACAAGCATAGTGTCCCTCATGCTCAGTTATTTTATGTTTTCCTGCAGATCATGCTATGCTGAGCTTCCAGCACAAGCTGTTCCATCTGTACTTGCTGGAGTCAAGCCCATAAAGGTAGAGAAAGCTACCTTCTGCACCAAAAACTTCCTTTACAGTCAAAACAGAAGACGTGATTTTTTTCACCCCATATCAAATAAATGCAATGAAGTTCGAGGAAGTGTCCAGGAATAAAATGACATGGCTTTACACATTTCTATGCATATGCACAAAAATTTACAAAAATAATACAGTTCAGAGCATCTCACTGATGCTGAGATCATACTTTGATAGGTGATCAGAAGGTTTTCAAATCTTATTTGGTGATGTCATATGAGCTTATTCAACAATGACCTGGATGTCTTGATACAACCTCAATACTTTTGTATTGCACAGGGCATTTGGAGTAAGGAAGCCATCAGCACTTTCCAGAATCTATGCTTTGAGCGCACCCTAGTGGCTGCAGTCTACAGCTACCAAGATGACTTTCTGCTGCTTTTCCTGTGCGATACCCACACTGAAGAGGACATCTACATCCACAGTACACTTCAGACTGAAGGACATGCCATAGCCTGCTCTCCTGGTAGCACACTGGTCAGAATCATATCCTCCTTCAGCCATTCTCAAATGCTATTTACTAGTTAAATTCTGATGTGTATTTTTGCTATTTTTGTTTTTTTAGGCGTTAAAGCAATTGAACCCCATAACCCATTACCTGGGAGAGGGCTTCTTAAAGGATACATCCCTGGGTGTCACTAAGGGACAAAGCCCAAATGATCAGGCTCAGCAAGATCCTTCCACAGTATGCAATCAAATATATTTGGGAGTTAATTGTAACTGCCCACGTTTAATGTACAGTATTTAGTGTCTTAGTAAAGGATGAGTGTTGCCTGTACTGGGCAGCATGCCGGTTTGCCATCAGCTTTCTTTAAATTACTCTGGGCCTCAGGACCTCTGCCATGGAGCCAGTGTGTTTCTGCTGAGATGGTAAAGTGTGGAATTACAGGGAGCCAGTATTGGACAGCAGTCATCAAGCTGGGTTTTTAAGGCCTATATATCACCTGTCGCCCAAATGCTCACTGCACATTTTCAGAACGTCTCTGGGTTGTATCGATCTGTTCTCAAAAATAAATTATGTAGTATATTTGTTGATGTTTAATTAGCATACCAGTGCCTGATCAATATGGTACCTTTATGTTGCTTACTGTTTAATTTACATAGTGAATATGAATTTGTCCCTCTCAGGTTTTGACAGATGGTCTAGAGAAACAACAGCCCATCAAAGACACAGAGGATTTTCTGGATCTTCCTCTTCCTCCACTGGAGTTCATTAATGTGTTTCAGGTGGGGATTTACACATCATTGCTTCCATAGATGTCGCACATGTGCTGTTTTGTCAAGCTCATAGTACATTCCCTTCAATTTAGGAAGGAAATTCAAATCCATATGATGCATTGTTGAATAAAGACTCTGCTAGCATCTGTAACTGGGATCCAGACTGGACTGACAAGAGCAGTGCAGAAGATAACACGCTCAGACCTGTTGAGAACTGCCAAGAGGACACTGCAAGTGAAGTGCTGAATTTGGGAGCTCATCAGAAGGATGTATGTTGGAAATGGTTATGTATTAATTACATCTTTACACTGTTAATGTTGTCGGAAGATCTGTCCACCACACATTGTCTTGATTTTAAAAAGCATATTGACAGAACTCTCCGTTTTCCCTGGAGGAAAATTTGCAATCATACACTATATGTCCAAATGTTTGCTAACACCCATTTTAATGAATGCATTCAGCTACTTTACGTTGCAGTCATTGCTGACACAGATGTACAAATGCACACACAGCTTGTCTAATCTCTAGAGCACTGCCAATAGAATAGGACTCTCTGGAGCAGATAAACATTAACATATTGGCACCATGCTAGGTGTGGACTAGAGGAGTATAAAGCCCCCCCGGCATCACGCTGTGGAGCAGTGGAACTGTGTTCTCTGGAATGATGTTTCTCCATCTAATATACATACATACAAACACATACATACACGTTACACTTATATGGCACCTTTCTAGACACCAGAGGACGCTTTACAATCGACACACTTCATATACACACACTCCGGTGAGAAGCGGCAGCCAGTGGCGCACAGCGTACTCTCAACCGGAAGCGACCATCCACCTGCTGGACTGCATCAAGCACTAGGGGGATCACCCAGGACAGAGTGCCAACACATACACACCAGGGTAATTTTAGAGTATCCAATCCACCTGATCTCCATGTTTTTGGACTGTGGGAGGAAACCGGAGTCCCCGGAGGAAACCCACGCAGACACGGGGAGAACATGGAAACTCTGCTCAGATGTGGACTCGAACCCAAGACCTCAGCGCTGAGAGGCAAATGTGCTAAACACTAAGCCACCATTCCACCCAATAGATAGATACATCTAATCTCCAAAGTGTAGGAGAAAGCCTTCCCTGGATAGTAGAGACAGTTACTCCAAAAAAAAAAAACGAACAGGTGTCCCAATATAGTGTAATCGCATCTAATAAAGTTGTGTATTACTTAGTATGTTGAGTTTCCCATGTCTTCAATTCGTGAGCCATTTGAATGCAATTTGGGGAGAAAAAAAACTGATGGATGAATAAAACATCTCTAAAAATAATTGATAGTTAATTACAAAGTAGTATATATGCAGGGCTCATTTTAAATCTTTTTATTGCTTCTTCAAATTACCTTCAAGCCACTCAAAACAGCAGGTTTTTGCCTCAATGCCGGGTGCTGTCTTCCTCTCTGGAGTGAGAGTTATGCTGTTGGAATATAATTCACCTCCTGCTGCTCAACCCATTGTCACTCATTATAATCCATGATCCCTGGAGACATAGCAGCAATTAATTATTTGTTAATTAGATGAGAATGCTAATTATCCTCTCCACAAAGGCCTGTCTGCTGAATCATTAAGAAAATCTTTGTGAAGAAAGACATGTTTAATAGGTGAAGATAAATTAGAGCTGAAAACTGAAATGAATCCCATCAGGCATACTCTGACATTTTTGTGGTTGTTGCATGTTGCAAATGTTCTCATTTTGTCATATAGGCTGTGACAACGCCATCAACTCTATCTGTCAAACTGGCTTCAGAAATACAGCAATCCTCTGGGAACATTTCGGGGACTAAACAACTTCAGTCATCTGTGTCTACACAGCAAACTCTCAGTGTTCATACTTCAGGGCTGATCCACAGCTGCAAAAGCCAGACAGGTAGAGCTTTAACCATCTTGTGTTTACTGTAGGTAGGGGTTGGCAATTTAACAGTATTTTTAACTATTGTGGTACAGTTTATCACAATACAATTTCCTGGTTATGAGTATGACTGCTGGGTATTGTCATTTATATTAGAGCATTGGTAAATGGCAGTCTTACAGACCCTGTAAACAACAATTGCATAAACTGAATAATACGTTTTCTAGATGTCAGCCTACCTGGAAGGCTACTAAAGAGGGTGTATAGTGTGGTGTGTAGAAGTGTTGTTTATGGCATTTTAGTGTGGGTTAAATACATTGATACCCCTGATACTGTTGGTAGTGTATTGGCATAATGAACACATAATATCCATCTATACAATGCAGGTGTTTTTGCATTGCAGTGTTTGGTGTTGCAATGCATCATTACACCCCTATTTTATACTACTTTACTGTTAACATAATTGCATGCATTAATTGACTGTTGTTTCTACTCTACAGTATTTAATATATTTTTTTCAGGGATGTCTTCTGAATTGTTCTATTCACCGTCATCCAATGCCATGTTTCCTGTGTTTTACACTGGATCCAGAATGGGTCCTGATTCCCTCTTCTTCCACCCCACCAGTCCTCTAAATCTGGGCCCAGCTGCTCGATTGGCAGCAAGATCCAATCTCTTGCACTGGTACCCACACAAACAATCATAAACAAAACATCCTGAGCTCATTCAAACACATAAGTCTGAACTATCTAGAAACATTCCTTAGTAATTGCTGAAAAGAAAGCAGATGTATGCTGTTTTTGTATTTTGTGCTGTTTTGTTTTAAGTTTTAACTTTTAAATGTTGAATACATCATTAGCTTTCTAAAGAGAAGTAGAATGTTCTTTGAGTCATATTTTTTTTTTATTGATGGCCCTCAAAATATTTGTTTTTGTCCTTTTTAAGTTATTATTACTGAATAATCTGGTGACATTCTGCCTTGGTGGTCTTCTTTGTTTTCTGCCACCAGCCTAAATACAGAGACATTTTTTATGTTTTTTTTTTTTTGTCTGGAAATTTACTTAGATTCTTCATCTTCTTCCTTCACCTGACTGTGGAATATATTAAAAGAGGAAAAACATTACCAAATTAAAATTTATTTTTGTGGATAAAACATTAAAATCTAGATCAATTTAATTCACTTGTTACAAGTGTATTTATGCTGCTACTGTAAGATACATTTTGACTTGTTCTGGGGTTTGTGAGTCATTACATTACTGGTAATATGGAATAATAGGGCTGTGTGATTTGGACAAAATACTAGCATAGCCATTGTAGTACTTGCACTGTAATAAAATTCCTTAATCAGTGGGAAAAATGTCTTTCAAAACCTTCTGATTAACTACAGTCATGGCCGAAAGTGTTGGCACCCCTGAATTTTTTCCAGAAAATGAAGTATTTCTCCCAGAAAATTATTGCAATTACAAATGTTTTGTTATACACATGTTTATTTCCTTTGTGTGTATTGGAACACAAAAAAACAGGGAAAAAAGGCAAATTTGACATAATTTCACACAAAACTCCAAAAATGGGCCGGACAAAATTATTGGCACCCTCAACTTAATATTTGGTTGCACACCCTTTGGAAAAAATAACTGAAATCAATCGCTTCCTATAACCATCAACAAGCTTCTTACACCTCTCAACTGGAATAGAATGATGTGCTTTACCAAAAAGCTCTATCTTGGTCTCAACTGTCCAGAAGGTTTTCCCAGAAGGATTTTGGCTTACTTACATACATTTTGGCAAACTGCAGTCTAGCTTTTTTATGTCTCTGTGTCAGCAGTGGGGTCCTCCTGGGTCTCCTGCCATAGCGTTTCATTTCATTCAAATGTTGACAGATAGTTCGAGCTGACAGTGATGCACCCTGCGCCTGCAGGACAGCTTGAATTTCTTTGGAACTTGATTGGGGCTGCTTATCCACCATCCGGACTATCCTGCGTTGCAACCTTTTATCAATATTTCTCCTCCGTCCACATTCAGGGCGATTAGCTACAGTGCCATGGGTTGTAAACTTCTTGATTATATTGCGCACCGTGGACAAAGGAACATCAAGATCTCTGGAGATGGACTTGAGATCTCTGGAGATGGACTTGTAACCTTGAGATTGTTGATATTTTTCCACAATTTTGGTTCTCAAATCCTCAGACAGTTCTCTTCTCCTCTTTCTTTTCTCCATGCTTAGTGTGGCACACACAATGCAAAGATTGAGTCAACTTCTCTCCTTTTTATCTGGTTTCAGGTGTGATTTTTAAATTGCCCACACCTGTTACTTATCACAGGTGAGTTTGAATGAGCATCACATGCTTGAAACAAAGTTATTTACCCTCAATTTTGAAAAGGTGCCAATAATTTTGTCTGGCCCATTTTTGGAGTTTTGTGTGAAATTATGTCAAATTTGCCTTTTTTCCTCTGTTTTTTGTGTCGTTACAATACACACAAAGGAAATAAACATGTGTATAACAAAACATGTGTAATTGCAGTAATTTTCTGGAAAAAATTCAGGGGTGCCAACACTTTCGGCCATGACTGTATATAGGAAGCATTTGATAGCATTAATTGGCTTTTTATTTTTATATTCTGTAGTTGTTATTGCTTGTTATATTTTAGGTTAGCATTCCAGCTAGCAGTAATTTCTCAGGCTATTGTTTCAGTTAGCCAAATAGCTATATCATTTGCACTGCTTTAAACTACTAACGTTTTTAATTGAGCACTCATTGTGGGTTTTTTTTTTTACCCAATTTTCTCCCCAATGTATTAGTAGCTGTTAAGACTCTCTCAATCACTTGTAATGTCCCTGACTGTAGGAGGGTGAAGACTAGCACAGGCCTCCTCCAATGCATATGAAGTCAGTCACCACCTCTTTTGGAATTGCTGCCGATACATCATCAAAGGGCAACCAATGTGCTCAGAGGAAAGCATAGGATCCCCAGTTTTAATGGATCGGCTGGTAGACACCTGAGCAGGTGCTACATTAGAGTACATTACTTTAGTAGTGCTGGGGAGACAGCGCCATCTACCCACCCAGAGAAAGAGGGCTAGGCTGTTGATAGCAAGCAGCATGACCGGAATTTGAACTTACGATCCTCTGATCATAGTGTCAGTGACTTAGTCTGTAGATAGCTCATGAAAATCCAAAATATCACATTATTAGAATATTTCTTTTGTAGTTTGCGTATATTGTTCAAAGTGTATCAATATTAAAACAAGGCAGTTTTTACATTTTGAACAAAAAGAGCTGCGCTAATATAATCCAGTCTTAGCTGATGCTACAGCTTTATACAGCACTGTATCTAACAGCACTTGCTGTGCATGTACTTCCAAGACAGTGATTGTTCTGAAATCAGACAAACTGTAAGAAGACAGTTTAGATTTGTTTCTGGACTTGCTGAGTGTTTTGTAGATTTGATTTTGCAGCTCCAGGCTGAGAAAGCCAGCTGGCAGTGACTCAGTGTGACCTGGCTCTGGCCTTGCTGGCCTGACTGCCCTGCAGCTCTAAGTGCTGATCCCTGTCAGCACAGAGCGTGTTCATCATACAACAGCCTTTCTGGCTCTGCAAGCACACCACCCCCCTACCCCCCACAAATACACTCGTCTGCCTCTTCGCTTCATCAGCTCTGCTGTTTCTGATCTGCATCCTGTTTCATAACTGATGCATCTCAACACAACTAAAGATTATTCAACAAGCATATGAACTGAGGACAAAATGATGAATACATGCACTCATGCACAAAATGCTCATCCAGCATGCTGCATGTCTGTAGAACTTCAACGTAGCTATCTTGAGCCTTGGGGTCTGTTAATTAACCATGTTTGGTAGCCGTAATGCATCCCTCGTCTGCTTCCTTCTACCCTTGTCTCTGCAATATTCACCTTGACACTGCGTTCACTGTGGGAGATCCACTGCTCTGCTGAGCTCCAAGGGAATATTAAATTACCCAAACAGCATGTCATTAATCCAGCCGCGTCCATAACTCCATACAGGCAAGCAGCCCAGGCAAAGGCCTTGATCAAGCAACCTCAGCCTTAGATACCCACAGCCTCACAGTACTGAATTCCCCCTATTTAGACAATTAAAGCGTTAATGGGAGCTTAATGAACTTGCTTCCATCAGGACCCCAGGAAGCATGGCCTTTTAGGAACAACTGCTTTAGGAACCGAAGAACGATACCTAATCTAACTCAATGAAGTCCATTCTCAGCATCCATATGAGCACTCTAGAGGCGGAATGAAGTTGAATAAAAAACATACTTCATATGGAATGATCTGGGTTTTAATGGGAGGGAAAACCACAAAATAGATCATTTAGATCAGTAGTGATTTATCATTATTTGTGGTTTGAAGCTGGTGCAAATATGTAAGCCACAAGGCTCATCCTGTAACACTGGCTGAAAAAAATGGAAGAATGGGAAGTGAGCTGTAAATGCAAAGAAATTTCTAATTTTTAAATCTCACATACCTGAACCAATGTTATTGGAGGAGGAGCAGGAATCCATCCAGGCAGATGGAAGTGAATGTGCTTACATTAAGCTATTTATGCTATTTTTATGGACAAAAAAAAAGTTTGCTGAAAGAAAGGCTTTGCCACCCCTCACTATGAGAAAATACCATTCTTCCTGGAAGTATATTTATCTATGTGTTGTAGAATTGTTATCCACCTCTTCCCATATCCCAGAAGGGGAGAAAGAGGTGCCACCACTCTCATCTAGAGCTAGCATGTTGTAAATGGGTCAAATGCTATATTTTTCTTCTAATTTACTCTTTTATCTCAAGTATCTCCTAACTTCTCTCTGGGTTTATGTACCAAAAAGAGTCGTCATTCATTTTTAGACCTCTCTATCTGTCAGAAGTAAACAGTACCTTTAAAACTGATATATGTAAATGATATCACAGTCCTTGTGAAATAACACAAGATAAATGGACTCTGCAGCAAGGGTGGATCGATTGTTGGCCCTCACTGATAATCTGAGCTGATGTTGAGCATATTTTGGATTATTGGAAACAGCACTTGAACTAATATTCATGCCGATAATGTACATACCATAAGCAAACACAAAAATACTTCCTATCTACAGCACTATAAACGGTAAAAATATGTTTTTTTGTGTGTTTTTGTAGTTGTCTAAGCTCAAAGCACTTTATTTTGATAAGGTTCTAATATTAAGCTAAGTTGCCATTGTTGGTTTTGAAACCTAAAAGTTATTTATATAGTACATAAAGACTGATTTTATGTAGTGCTATTATGTGAGCATCTTAAACTTAAAACACAATAAATCTGCAGACTGACTCCCCTGAAGCCTGTAATAAAGCTGATAGAACAGAACAGTAAGGCTGACTCCTGACCTGTGGCTCTGGTTATTAGTGTCATTATAGTGTGGGGCAGCGTGTACAGATCAGTTAAAAGCTCACTGCTTCATAGGTAATCGCATTAGCCAGAAAGACACAGACCTTAAGCCTGCCAGGAGGATAGTGGTTGCTGTGGTGATTTGTTCCAACCACAGGGTTTCCATTTCATGTGACTAAAATATGGAGATGCTTCTCATCCATTTTGAGTGCCAAAAAGCTACTACTGTATCCAGGCTTTAGCCTAAAGCAAACTGATAAAACTACTGCTGTGTATTGTTTTGTCGGAATGGCACATAATTCTAGAAGTGAATTAGTGTTCAAAATTTTGGAATCACTTGGACTGGGCATACTTTTTATTTTATTCATTAAAAATCTAAAACTCCAAGGAACAAAACAGTTGGGACAATACAGGAAAATGAACAATTAAAAAAACATCAATCCACACATTTGTCATTCATTCTGGCTTTGTTTCTCTAGGTTTGTTTCTGTTGATAACACTCAAAACAAACTAAAACACGTCACACTAAAGCAGCGCAGCACTACCTCCTGAAAATGGATCTGATAACAAATACTGGCCGAGAACCACAAGAACGGGTGTCCAAAGCAAAGGTTGGATCAAACTCACATGCTCTAAAATTGAGCATAAACTCGTGAGAGTGATATTAAATGTTCATTTATCCATTTCATTAGTCTTTTGTACAAACCGGATTCC